>JAMXBD010002428.1:0-196637 GCA_024138025.1 Combretum micranthum
GCATTTCATATGGATGTTAATAACTTGCTATATAAACTATTGTTGAGTACTAAATGTTTGGAAATGAATCTCACTAAGCTCGTAAGCTTATACTCCAATAGTTTCCTGTTGCAGTATGAATATTTATGGCTATCTCCGAAAAGCTACTATCATCAGGTATAGCTTTGGACTCTAAGGAGCTTTTTGATGAGGCCGGGACCTAGACATAGGCATAGACTTCTATTTGAATCTCCTAAATTGGTATTAAAGGATGATATAAGAGACTTTTGAGAGCTTGAGAACTCTTAATATTTTGACGGAGGTATGCCCCTTAGATCATGTAATAGAATAAATCTAAATATAACTGTTATGATTTACATTCTTGTTGCTATGTATGTCTCCTTAAACTATTTTGAAGCAAAGAATGGTCCCTATATGTTGAACGTGAGTCTTACACCCGATGTTCAAACTTATGAATAGACTAAGATTGTTTTGCTTGATTTTAAATATTGAGTGTGGCAGACTGTGCATTAAGGTACCCTTTGGGCGTGACAGGTGTAGGTTTAGACTTACAACTATCCATTTTAAACCTTTTTAACAAATCTTTAATGTATTTAGATTGATTAATAAAGGTTCCATATCTTGATTGCTTAATTTGTAGCACAAGAAAATAAGTGAGTTCTCCCATCATACTCATTTCAAATTCTTTTTTCCTAGACTCAACAAAAACTTTTATAAGTGAAGAATTAGTAGCACCAAACATAATGTCATCTACATAAATCCATACAATTAATGTATTAGAATTGTGGTTTTTGATAAAAAGAGTTGTATCAATTTTTCCTCTTGAAAATCCATTATTTATCAAAAAGCTACTAAGTGTTTCATACTAAGCTCTAGGAGCTTGCTTGAGACCATAAAGAGCTTTGTTCAATTTAAAAACATGATTGGGAAATTCATTATTTTCAAAACCCGATGGTTGCTCGACATAGACCTCTTCTTTTATGAAACCACTTTTAAAAGCACTTTTGACATCCATTTGATAAATCATAAAATCTTTGTGAGCAGCATATGCCAAAAGCATTCTTATAGATTCTAGTCTTGCAACTGGGGCAAAAGTCTCATCAAAATCTATCTCTTTTCTTGTGTATAGCCTTTAGCAACTAACTTAGCTTTGTTCTTAGTTACTATTCCAGATTTATCCATTTTATTTCTAAAAACCCATTTTGTTCCTATGATAGTTTTATTTTCAGGCCTTGCAACAAGATTCTAAACCTCACTTCTAGTGAATTGGTTTAATTCTTCTTGCATGGCTTGAATCCAAAACTCATCTTCTAAAGCTTTTTCCAAGGTTTTAGGTTCAAGTTTTGATAGAAAAACTAGATTGGTTGTGTTTTTAAGAGATGATCTAGTTTGTACCATATTTGAAGATTCACCTATTATTAAGTCTTTTAGATGTGAACTAGCATATTTCCATTCCCTAGGTAGATTACTAACATGCTCATGCACATCATCAACAGCAGCAGATTTTTCAACAGCAGAAACAGCACCAGAATTTTCAACATCAGAACATGAAAGATCATTTATTCTATCAAAAACATCATCAACATCACTAATAACATTTATAGGAGTCAAACAATCATAAAAAACAATATGTATAGATTCTTCTACAACAGAAGTTCTTTTATTATATACCCTATATGCTTTACTAGGTGAAGAATATCCTAGAAAGATTCCTATATAAGATACAGTATCAAATTTTCCTAGATATTCTTTTCCATTTATTAAGATATAACACTTTTTGCCAAAGGGATGAAAATAAGAAATGTTTGGTCTTTTTCCTTTCCATATCTCATAGGGGGTTTTCTTTATGATTGATCTAATAAAAATTCTATTTAAAATATAGCAAGCGGTATTAACAGCTTTAGCCCAAAAATATTTTGGCAAATTATTTTCACAAAACATGGTTCTAGCCATTTCTATTAAAGTTCTATTCTTTTTTTTCGGCTACACCATTTTGTTGTGGGGTTCTAGGTGCTCTAAAAGTGTGTTCAATGCCATATTTTTCACAAAAATTATTTATTTCAAGATTTTCAAACTCCCCCCCAATGATCACTTCTTATTGAAGTTATATGAAGACCTTTTTCATTTTGGACTTTCTTGCAAAATCTAAAAAAGACATCATTGGTTTCGTCTTTAGAGGCAAGAAAGAAAGTCCATAAAAATCTAGAGAAGTCATCAACAATAGCCAAAGTGTATCTTTTTTCTCCTAAACTCAAAGTTTGAGTAGGACCAAAAAGATCCATATTAACAGTTGTAATGGCCTAGAAGTGGAAATTGCATCCTTAGCCTTAAAAGAACTCTTAGTTTGCTTTCCTTATTGACATACTTGACAAATCTTATCATTTTGAAAATTTAAACTTGGTAAACCTTTGATAAGATTTTTCTTTGCAAGTTTTGAAATTAATTTCATGTTAGCATGTCCCAATTCTATGCCATAACCAACTATTATCATTTTGAGAATATAACATGTTTGACTTGATGATTTAAAATTACCTAATTTAATCTTGTAAATATTTTTATGTCTATATCCTTCAAATCATACTTGGTTATTTTTAGTTCTTTCTATAGTACATCTTTTGGATAAAATGTTACTTTAAAACCATTATCACAAAGTTTACTTATACTAAGCAGATTATGTTTTAGATTATCTACCAACAACATATTATTAATACAAGATCTTTATTAAAGATAATGCTTTCTTTACCCAAAACAGTTGATTTTCTATCATCTCTAAAGGTAACACTTCCTTGATCCATCAAGTCCAGCTTTGAAAATTTGAAAGTATCATGCCCCGAGGGTACCCTAGTAGGAGTAAACAAGATACACTTGAATACTAATACTAGTTTACCTTCTGAGAATGACATATTTTCTATAAATAGGATCTTTTAGTTGCTTGGATAAGAAGGACAAATACATATAAGACATATATTAATTAATAACTGTCATTCCAAGTTTGAGAGTAATAATAATATTACAGACCATAACATTTCTATAAAAATCCTTCAAATACATAACTAAGGTTTCTAATGCAAGATACTTGCAACTAAAAATAGAAACATAATCTTATCCTATACTATTCCTTAAGCTTCCAGCTTCTAAATTCTTATCGAGACCGTGCTCCTAGAAGTAATGAGCCAAGGTCGGAATGTGAACCTAAAATGATATTGGAGTGTGAGCCAAACCACGAGCTGAGTGAATAATCAGAACTTATTACATAACACACAAGTTATTTAACAATCATATACGAAATGTATCAATTAAGCATATGCACAAATACAAGCCTGGATAACCTAGAATCCAAACATGATTAAGATTTATACCCTCTCATCAGGGTTGAAGGATCACAATCTATGGCCTACCTACCTAGGAGAGACTAAGCTTTCAGGAAACAACAATACTCAATTTAATTATCTCTTGGAATTTATTGTGTCTTAACATTCATTTCCTATTTAGCTTTAAATACTCCACGAAGTGTTAGTCATTTCAAGCAATTCCATAAGCAGCGTCCTTCATTTACCATTTAGTTCCTATGGTATTAACAAAACAAAGGTAATCTTGCGATTAACTAATAGCTTTCTTGCCTAGATAATCCAAGCATTACTAGAGATCCTAAAATACTAACATGTAGTAGGCTACCACTTACTCAAATGTTGTTTTATGCAAAATATAAAATGCATGTACAATTTTCTTTATGGTACCAGTAGTTTTAATTAAATTGAAGGTGATCAACCAATGTACAGATATTCAATCATGTTACACAACCAATATAATCATACATAATTCTGTTGTCATTATTATTAAAGTGACTAATAAGATCATATTTTATACAAATCTTGATAATCAAAAGAGCTAGAATGGATATTTGTTTTGATTAAATTTTATGTTTCAGGACTAATTTGGATAAAGAAATCAAAACAAGAAAATTTGAATTGAAAAGAGGAAAATTGAAGTCAAGGCCTGCAATTCATCATTGAAAGCCGCCGGCTTTTAGACGGCGTAAAATCCAAGGCCGTGCAGGACAGCCAGCTTTGCCCAGCACAAGTTAAACAACATTCAAAGCCGCCTCAAAGCTACCGACGTAGAAGATGAAGAAGCCAGCGTAAATGAAGGCCGGCAGCCCAGAACTAAAACATCACCAGCTTTGAAGGAGTTACATTATAAGCCGGCATGAAAGCCGCTGGCTTTGAGACAGTGTACATGGAAGAATTGAAGAGACATGAAGACATGAAACGCTTGGATGAAAATGAAGCAACACATCTGTTTGAATGCCTACGCCGGTGTCAAAGCCGCCGGCTTTGGGACGGCGTTCGTTATAAATCTGCCCAACGCTTCATTTCTGACTACATACGCCGGCTAGATCTACATCAAAGCCGCCGGCGTTGAAGCGGCCTACATTGTAACTGATATTGAAGGCTGCCAGTGCACTGCCTGCGTAAAGGACAATTTGAAGATACACCGCCTGTAAGCCGCCGGCGTAGGATCCATAACAGCCGGCTACATTGAGAAACAGCAAAGTTCATTGAATGTTTTTCACGAAATTTTTCCTATAAATAGGGGGTCTTCCCCTCACTTTCAGAATCATCCAAGCATCCAAGTATCCAATACTCCAAGTAGCTTTAGAATATTTAGAATAGGCATTTCATAAGAGATTTTGAAGAGATATTTGAAGTTATACAAGATTTGCAAGTGAAGCTTTAGTATTTTGAATTGGTGATTTCTAATCTTATTCTTTTTATGCAATTCATATACTTGAGTATTCTGATCATAATGAAATCATTTGCAATTTCTTATTTGATTGTTGAATCATCATTCATGAGTAGCTAAACCCTTTTTGTGGGAAGTTGATGAAGCTTAAAACATGCTAAGATGATTTTTGAATCCATGTTATAAGATATTTAGAATCTTGAAATATTCATATTGAATTCTGATTATTCATCATGTTTTTGGTGTATAAGAATTCTAATAACTCGGAAGGGAAATTAGTGTTCACATGAATTCATAAATTGAGATTAAATTGCAATTGCGGAAGCGGCGTAGTTTAATTTAGTTTAGAAATTGTCCATGAATATTAATGCAATGTTTTATGTTGATTTCTCACTAAGGAATTAGGAGATTTTAATATAAAGTATTAGTCAATTATAGAATCGGGAGATTTATAATTGTAATTTTGATTCCACTAATGATTTATTTAACGGAAGTTATTGAATTGTTTTGTGGTTAAAAAGGTTTTCAAACTTTGTTTTGAAATCTTGATAATTTCTTATGAATGTTCATGAATTTAATTATCATTATAACATGAGTTCAAGTTGATTGGCAATAGTTTAAAGTGGATTCTGCTCCTTCCCACACTTTTCACCATATCCCTCTCTTTAAAAAGCTCATTGCATTCATATAGATAATTAGTTAGATAAGTTAGTTTAACTTAATCATCTTAAAAAGATCAATTGCCTAGATATTAGTATTAGTTGATAATTGTCTAGTGGTTAGTAAATCCTCGTGGGAGCGACACTTTATTCATGCTATATTACAATAGAAGACCTAGTACGCTTGCTAGAAATATGCTTTAAAATTCACTACTAATCACAGAACATTAGTGACTTTACAATCAATGTCTCATACAATAAACAGTTCCCATAAACCCATATAGTACACTCAAGTTATTATCTTTTATCTAAAGTTTGCTAAGTTGCAAGCACATACAATGTAATAAAACTGAGTTACTCACCTGTTCATGTTAGTCAATCGTAGTAGTCGTTAGGAAAATCCTCACGAGTACCCAAGTCACCTATTGAGATGATTAATATATTCATTAATGTCACATAAATTATATGATTAAACTCCTATGAGTGTTTATGTGTCTATTTTGATGCTGGGTTTTCGTTCTGTTTCTATATTAGTTCTTTGGAGATCTTATGACAATCAAGTATTGGTTCATATTTATTTTCAAGTTGTTTGTCTTGATTTGGTTTGATACCTATATCTATCAATCGAGTATTCGGGAATTTGTCATTTAGTTAACTCATTTTTATAGTTGTTATTGTTATGTTGGTATTGTTCCTTATTCGACTTAGTGTAGTAACTCGTATTTATTTATCAATGTTTAGAACTATCGATTTTCTTTTGATTTATTTGATATAATTTTCTCATAATGTAAAGAAATCCTACATTCATAATTTTACACTATTTAAATTTCTAGTGTTATCCATTTGTTTTTAGTATGTATTTATATAAATATTTGATAATTACTATACTTCCAACTTTTCTTGTAAAACATATTAAATCCATCTATACTAATAATAATACAATTAGTAACATTAAGATTTGATAAATTTACAAAAATTATTTTCAAAAATATCAATAATACTATCTTTTGGCCGAATAATAATAACAACAACAACAATTATGGTAATAACAATAATAATAGTAATAATAATAATCACGGTAATGATAATAACAATCAAGTGTAATGATAATAATAATAAGATTTTTGTAATAATAATAATACTTGTAATATTCACCATATAATTTAAATTAATAGTAATTCATAATCCTTACCCATTAAAGTTAATATTAGTAGTAATATTACTAAAATAGCTTTAGGCTTAGCTTTTGGGTTCTAATTATGAATATCAAATATAATAATATTTAAAAAAATGATAATTCCAGAAATATTATTAAGTTAAGTATTTTTAATGAGTATGGAAATATTAACAACCATAGTTGTAAAGCTTAATGGACTTAAATTAATGATAGTGATTTATATCACTAATAATCCTTTCTTGATAATGTTAATATCACTAATTCATAATACCTATGTCAATAATCTCATTACATATTACTTAAATACTATATATTTATTAATACAGAAAAATTTCTAATTTTAAACTCAATATTCAATAATTTCAATATTATATTACTAATAAGTAATAATATTCTTAATAATACAAAAAATATATAAATAAAAATCATAACAGTACTAAAAATATTTATAATATTAATTATTACATTATTTAATTTAATTATTCAGTTTTAAAATTTTTTTTATAAAATATAAAAGCTGAGAGGTACACGGGGGGGGTACACGAGGTGGAACACGCCCGTGTTCCTCCCGTGCTCATGAGGAAGTGTTGTTCATCATTTCCCCGATGAGCTCGGCCATTTTTAGCCGAAATCTGACGTTCCAAGGCTCATTATTTGATTCTTATGAGTTTCTACAATGTCTTACTACACTAATATCACATCAAAACAACAACATGATTCATGCTTTTCAGATCAACATGGTATAACTAGGGTTTTTGAATTTTACCTTACTCGAGCCTATCCGATGAAATTCGAAGCTTATTCTTTGGTTGGTTATGATCCTATGATCATCAGAAGTCAGTTCCAATCCTTGTTTTAAAAAAAAAAAAACAAATCGAAATATAACAACTTACCTCGTCACCAGTTTAAGCGTTTTTTTCGTGCTATTTTTTCTTTGATTCGAATTGGGATGTTTAGAACGATTTGATTTCTATTTTTAGGTCAATTTGATTGCTCAATAGGTGTTTATTTGATCTGGAAATTTTGAGAGTAAATGAAGGTTGTTTGCTTATCCATCAAGAGCCATTAGCACTTATATATATAGAGAAGAATGAAGACGGTTTCCTTCGATGAATGCATCCGATTGTTCCACATTTTGACATTGTTTCATCCATTTGTTTTGTTGTCATTAATGTAGGAGATGAGTTGGCAATATTTGATTTGTTGGTGAGTTGATTTTGTTGACTATTTGTGCACAATTTTGAAGCAAATTTCGGCTCTTAACTTTCAAGAAAATCAAAACCCTTCATTTGTTCAACTTGGAACTGATCCTGCAAGCATATATATATTACTAATATTTAGGTAATATTTATCTATATTTTTTGGTAGTTTATCAAGTTAATTGGGTACAAATTAGCTAATATTTGAGAGTTTTTGTCCAAAAATATTTTTATAAGATTCTACAAAATGTTTAGTTTATCAAACAATACAACTTTAAGTTTTAAATTTACGCGATTAATTGTTTTTAGAATTTTATCTCTTGCGATTAAGGTTTCCTAAGCTTATTAGGTCAATTTTTGTTTTAGACTCCAATAGCTTAAGAAAACCCTAGTTAGAATAATGGTGTGATTCAAATATATATTTGAAGTCTAGATCTTTAGTTATGCATCTGTTTATGTTTTTATTATGTATTTACAATCCTAACGGTTTATCTTTAGGTTATCGTTTCCCATTTATAAGCGTAATTGGTTAACTTCTCAATATCGCATTTGATATATTAGCTAAATTATCTATATATCTTAGGTTTTTGATAACTACTATGAAATCTTATTAGTAGTGTTTAATACTATTTAGGAATCTTGAATTTAAGGTTTAAATCCATGTATAGGCTCATTACTACTCATTGTTCTAGTCTCAAGTCTTTATTGAGTTCAATAGTAATCATTTAATCTCTATATTTATATTTTTCTATCTAATCTATTTGTATGATAAGTTTCGAGGTTTAAAAATTTGGGTTTCCTTTTACCATATCTTGAATGATCAATTTAAGATACGAAATCTCGTTTTTGGTATTAATTAGGGTCAAAGAAGTTCTTTACTCGGCTTTTAGATCCTAACCCAGCCAAATTCAAGTTATTGATCTATTCTTAGGTTTTTTGGATTATAGGTTTACTAACTAGTTCATACTTTCTATTTTAGAGTCGTGTACTAGGATGAAAAATTTTCGGGTTTACAAGAAGCAACTACGGTCATATGCCTAGAGTACCCACTGTCCAAGTACCATTTGTTATTGCCGCTTGAGGATCCCTACAAAGCAAGTTATTATTTCTTTGGTATCCATTTCTGTTTGGGTCCTCTTGGGTAAGAAACAAATAAAACTTCTTTCTTAGCCACCCAAACATACTTGTTTTTATGACCCGAGAGCAAAGCCTTCCTTATTGCATACTTGTGTGCAATATGGCCAAACTTGCCATAATAATTACAAATGCCATAAGTGGCTTTTACAAACCGAGTCTTATGAGACTTATAATTCATGTGCCTATCATAGCCAATTCCATATTTGTTAGTATCAGATTTTTGCTCACCAAGGAGAGTATTTAAATTTCTCTCCTTGTGTGAATTTAGCTATGACAGCTTTCGAATCATCTAACCTAGATTTCATATTTATATTTTCTGTTCTTAGCTCATCTAGCTCTTTCAAAAGTTCATTGTTATTGAAGTTGTTGCTAGTAGATGTACGTTTATTATCATGTTTTATGTTTTAATTTATAAATCTAAAAGATCATCTTTAATTTTTAATTTATCATTCTGTTCGACCAGAATTTTATTTTCTTTTTTTAGTTTCCTATTTTTATTTCTAATTTCATTAATTTTCAAATTCATGCTCCTAAGATTTTCATGCAAGCTATCTTTTTCAAAACCTAGAGCTGTTATTATTTCATCTTTTTTTTTTCATTTTCAGTTTTAAGCTTATTAATTTCATCTTGAAACTCTTCTAATCTAACTAAAACATTTTGCATCAGATTTTTAAGTTGTTTATTATCTTCTTCAGATTTTTTAAGCTTTTTACAAACCTTTTTTACATGTCAAGCAATTCATCATTAGAGCAGGAAGTTGAAGGTTATTTACTTCATCGTGGATTGCCATGAAGCATAACTCTTCTTCATCAGAATTTGATGACTCTTCATCACTCCAAGTAGCAATAAGTGCTTCCCTCTTGGATCTTTTTTGTGTTTTCTTGATGAGAGGGCAGTTTGGTTGGATGTATCCTGGTTTATGGCACTTATAGCACACAACATCCTTTCTTTCCTTTCTAAACTTTAAGGAGCTGCCAGCCTTCATAAATTTGTTGAAATTCTTTGCAAACAACACAACATCCTCGTTTATCTCCTTCTTATCAGAATCGTCGCTGGTTGCCTTTAGAGCAATAGCCTTCTTTTAAGATTCTTCACTTTGATTATTGATGAGCTCATGAGTCTTGAGTGCACCAAGAAGCTCTTCTTTTGTCAGTGTGCTAAGATCTCTGGCTTCCTCTATTGCTGTCTGTTTTTGCTTCCCATTCCTTTGGTAATGATCTGAGCAATTTTGAATTTATTTCAACATTAGTAAAGCTCTTGCCCAAAACACTCAAAGGGTTAATGATATTAATGAATCTATCATTCATTTGATCAATTGTTTCAACAGCATCTTAAAACTTTCAAATTGACCAACCAACAAGCTTATTTTAGTGTCTTTAATCCTTGAAGTTCCTTCATAGGTTACTTCAAGTTCATCCCAGATTTCTTTAGTAGATTTACAAGTAGAAACTCTATTGAAATCACTTTCATTCAATCCAAAATGAAGAATATTCATGGCAGCTTCATTATAATCCAATTTTTTCCAATCATCTTCTGAATATTGATCTTCATTTTTATTTTCAATTGGCTAAGTTCCTTTTTCAACTACTCACCATATTAATCTATATTGAGCTTTTAAAAATATATTCATTCTACACTTCCAATAAGGGTAATTACCCCTACTAAGAAGCGGTGGCCTATTTATAGCCTAACCCTCCAAGAATCATTTAAGCAATCAACCACAAGAGACCAGACTCTGATACCAATTATTAAAAATAATAATACACAAGGAATACGTAAAGGGGGGGAATTAAGTATTACAAATTATTTGGTTTTATCAAACCAGATTAATTAACTAAAATAAGACAAGAGTTAACTTAAACAAACAAATATAGTGGAATAAACTAATTAAAACTAATTAATAAATAAGCAGAGATGAAGAAGCATAGAGTGAGAGAAAGAGAAGCAACACAAGGATTTAACGTGGAGTCCGGCCCATTACTTACTCTCTACGATGCAAATGCCTCAAAGAGGACTTTTACCACTATATTAATTATTCTAAAATCAATACACCTCTTAGACGATGAATTACAACAAAGCCTATCACAATAGGACTTTTACAATTGCCTTTCACAAAGGACTTCCACTTGATAAATCAAGCGTTGTGCTGGTAACATACGACCAGACCTCTCTTTGCCTTCCACGAAGGACTTCCTGCCTAAATCGCAATTAGGATGACGCTGGTAACTCCAGACCAACTTCAAATGCCTCCACTAAGACTTCTCTCAATGCCTCACACGAGGACTTCACTTTGCCTCCATTGAGGACTTTTCTTAAATAGCTTTTATATGAGCAGATTACAAACTGAAAAGCTCTTAAGGAAATATATAAATTTCCTTTATAAAGAAACGTTCCATTTGAACATATTTACAATAGAAAATACTTTAGGAATTTTACAAATTCCTTTTACAAACTGAGCTCCTTAAACGAGTAGATAAACAACTTTTGTAAATCTTAAATAATACTCAAAAACTCTTGTTTAGAGTGTATTAGCAAATTTCAAAACAGAGCACTAATTGTTCTCTTAAAAAAATTAACAAATTAACAAGAACGAGAACAAAAACACAAGTAAAAAAAAAACTTTACAGAATGTTGTTTTCGTTTTTACTGTGCATTCAAAAATTCTAGTATATTTCATTCTGTTTCAAAGAGAAGATAAAAATTCTATTTATAGCTCTTGATAAGAAATTTACCCGTTATAAAAAACTTTCCGACATCCCATACTTGTGTTTAATGTACTTAAAGTTTTAATAACGTGTAAAAGTTCAAAAGCATTGAAGAGCATTAAATGTGTCTGACACATGCATTAAATGCATTCCAATAGTTTTTTTTTTTTCCTTTTTCCTTTTACTTATATTATTATATTATTAAATAATAAATAATTAAAAAATTTTACTGTCTTAAGAACAGGTCGAGCCCAAAAAAATTTATTTATTTATTATTTTTTATAAAAAAAAGAACATGGAGGGGAAACTTAAAGTTGAGGTCTGAGGTCGATGCTTAAACTTCAGCCCTTGACTTTATACTATTCACACAATTTTTCCTCTTCAAAACTCTATAAATACCACATCTCTCTCCATTTCTTTCACACACGTTTACCATAATAAAGCTCTTCCAAAATCACTTCTCAAATTCCTCTCTTAAAATCTCTTTCACTTTTCCATACTTTCCTATATTTTTTTTACCCATATGCTACCAAAACCTCTCTTTAACTACCATCCATATTTCTATCTTAGGTAAATTTCTTACCTGCATTTTTTTACTATGTCATATAACTTAACATGACCATGGTGTATGTTACTTAAACATTTAAGTGTTATAGAAGCAATACTATGTTCATGTTTTGTTCTTGTTCATGAATAAGTTACATTTTATTATTATGTTGTTTTATTATTGTTATTATGTTACATGTTATTATTATTGTTCTAATCTAACTCCTAAATTATATTATCTATATGTATGTATCTATATATATATATATATATATATTTCTTAGAGCATATAAGCTCACTAACATAATCATTATTTATTTATTATGTTTTGCAATTTATTTTTTTATTACATGCTTTAACATTAAGACTAGTTTTATAGTCTTAGACTTGTCCTTATTAAGTTAAAATGATTTTCTTATTTCTTTTCTTTTTCTTTTTTTTTTTTTTGGACTTGCCCATAACTAAGTCCGAAAGCCTTTAAATCAAGCTAAGACTTCCAATACTTGAAATTTATTCTCACTCATCCTTATATTTTCCATTTTATTATTATTTTTTTGTTATGTTACTAGCTACAAATTCATTGTTTATGCATGATCATATTGATTGTTGTCTAAATAGAAATAAAAAGTTCTTTCTTAAAATAAAAGAAAACAAGCTCAACTCACTTTGAAAAATGGTTTTACCACTTAAAAAAAAGTTTCATTAAGATTTAGAATTTTTTTCAATCAAATACTTTGTAAAGGATTTTTGACAAAAATTACTATAGATTCTAGTGTTGTTAACATACAAAGCCTTAACAAAAAGTAACTAAGAACTCTTTATTTTCTTTTCAAACTACCTGTTAAGACATTAAACTTGATAATAGTTTTTCGTGAGAAATTTTCTTAAAAACTTGATTATAAAATCCTTGCTAACATTTTTAGTAAATACAAAGACTAAAATAAGTTTTCCAAAATAAGCTAAAAATCAACTCACTAAGTAAAGTATACTTAGGGAATAAAATTTGAGAATAACTTAAAAAGACTAAAGTTTTTGAATTAAAAAATATCTTTTGAGATTAAGGAAACTAAATTATATAAGTATTTAATGACTTAAAAATACTTAGTTTTATTTCCAAAGAACTAACATAATTTTGTCAAACTTCACTTTTTCAACTACCAAGATAAGATTGTTTTATGAAAAATCATTGGTTAAGACAACATCATTAAAATCATGTATATAATATGAGTTTCTACATTTAAAAAGGTTTTTTAATATCTATATATATATAAATATTTACTTGATTTCTATGGAATTTTTTGTTGATACAAAGTTAGAAAACCATGTTTTAAGGGCTTTGATTTTGTATTAATTCAGTACCATCTTTTAGAGACCCAAATGACCTTTTATGAAGAAAATAACCTTCGAAATAGATAGATCTTTTTGAGTTGGTGGAAAACTACATATAATATGCGAAATTTCAAGTTAAAATGAGCAAGTTATGACCGTTTTAAGTTGGAATTTCACCCTACATGATTTTTGACGAACTTAGTGAAATAGAATTACAAGTTTAAGTAGAACTTCCAATGAATACTCATTTTGGATATTTCTATTGTTTAGGTGATGTAAAGTCCGAGCTTCCTTACCCCGAGGACTATTTTGACAAGGAGTTTTTGGTTGCCATGGCTAAGTGAGTTTAAATTCTTACATTTATGTACTTAAGTTTTTGCTTGTAGTTTAGCGGCACTAGAATTAGAAAAAATAAAAACATGATAGCGCATGTGCTTTACTTATATGATTGAAATCATGATAAGTATTCGAAGCATGAATTGTTAACTGATCATTGTATGATTTGTATAGAAATGATTTGTCTGCAAACTCTATGATCACCTTTAAAATATCTAATATTATACCGTGATTACTTAAATAAAATGATTCATGCATGACACGTAGTGAGTCATATTGCATTCATTATTGTACCTTGGTGGGACAAGGGCATAGCAATGGGGCCCATAGACCTAAATTCTACTCTACAACAATTGATCGCCTGTAATAAAATGGTGGGTAGACACTCGTAATAACTATATCTTAGCAGCTAGTAGCTCATATAAAAACTAAAAAAACTTCATTTGCGAACTGTGCTTTGTTGCCTGGAACAACTAACTTCAAATGGAGGGGTAAATCGATTCAACATATGATTTTCCGAAAAAATCATATGTATTGTTTACTCACGTGTTTGATTGCATCTCATACGCTTGTTTAAATAGCTTGTTTTGACATTGATTGTCTAAGTACTTTATTTGTGGAATTAGTTCTCACTAAGCAAGAAGCTTACCCCTTCTAAATATCTATTGCGACATCCCTACCTATGGTTGAAGTCCTAGGGATATTTCTCTCAGGTACTACCTTTTGGACTAAGGAGTTTTTAGATGAAGTCAAAGACTAGCTGTAGACTTAGACTTCTAAGTAAATCTCTAATATATTTATTTTGAGTAGACTTTGATAGACTTTATCTTTTGATAGGGGAATGCCCCTTTGATATTTTGTAAGACCTTTATATTCCTATATTTAAGATGTTTATGTTATGATTTCCATTTTTAATTGCTATATGAATGTCTTTTTAAACAATTTATTTCAAAGTTGATCCTCTATGATTGTGAAGGTATGCCTTACACTCGGTATCGAAGCTTTTGGAATGACTAAGGTTGCCATACTTAAGCTTTACTATTGAGTGTGGCAGACTATCATGTTTAGGGTATCCTTTGGTGGGGCAACTCTATTGTAATAACTCAAAAAATTTTAGTTTTCTTTCCAACAACATAGAAAGAGATTTTATAAACTTCCTTTTTTAAAACTCCTAAAAATAAATTGTTTTATGAAAAATCATTATTGGGACAACACCACTAGAATCATGCATATAATATGTGTCACGCCCCGAAGGGTACCCTAAACGTGGCAGTTCGTCGTACACAATATTAAAGCCTAAGAATGACCACCTAAGTCACGCGAAGGCTTCCATACTATGTACAAGGTGTCTAACACATGGAGGAGACTCATCCGAGTGATACATTTTATGTTGATATAACTTAAGTAACAATGTAAAGGAAATTTGATTTACTATACTCCAAATACAAAACATTATACTTCAATTACAATCATCAAAAGATTCTACTACATAAAACTATTACAAGGCAAATCATAAAACCTAACTAATAACTTCAAGCATTCTTATTCCTTGCCAAAATCCTGAAGTCATTCTTCTCTCTAACCATTTCTGTCACGCCCCGAAGGGTACCTTAAACGTGGCAATCCGCCACATATAGTATCAAGGCTTAAGAATGGCTACCTTAGTCATGCAAAAGCCTTAGTATTATATGTAAGGCATCTAACACGGTAATAGGAGACGCTTTTGGGAAGCATAGTTTAAGCAAGTAAAGATAAACATACAAGAATTCAGAAATAAAGTACATCATATCATAAATAACCAAAGGTCTATTACAAAATCTCTTAGGGGCATACCCCCGATAAATCCAAGGATCGAGATAAACTTCATAATATCCAAAATTAAAGATTTCGAAGGAATTCTAATCTAAGTTTTCGAGTAGATTTCCTCCAAAAGCTTCAACATAAAACGTATACGAATACTGGAAGGCCCCGGGCACAAAATTAGGTGTTCCTGAGAATACAAAAATCTATAAGGGTGTAAGCTAATAGGCTTAGTGAGTAATTCCCAAAATTCATACTCAAAGCAGATTATCAATCAAGTTTATTATTCAAACGTATGAAATGCAACAACCACGTGAGCATACAAGACATATGATTTTCCGAAAATCATATGTTGAATGAATTTACGCCCTTCATTCGGGGTTGGGTATTCAGGCCAATTACAGCCACAACTTTTGAAAAACACTTTTATAGATCTTACCGGCTCTATACGCCATCAAAAATTTGTAGTTATTACAGGCTCCTACTAGCCACCAAAAACTTGTAGTTATTACAGGCTCCTACTAGCCATCAATTTTAAGTTCTTACCGGCTCCTACTCGCCACTTACAATGTATACCGGTTATGTCTACCACCACTATTATACACTTGTCCCACCAATTGTATAGTAGTGAATGCAATGTGACTCAACATATGAAGTGCATGAATAATTTCTTTAATTAAGTCTAGTAGTTACATTTAACTTCTTTCAAGTGATCACCAATTTCAAACACTTCAAGATATTAATGCACATACAACTTTATTACAAACAAATCGAGTTTCGATATACTTAGTATTCTTTCAACATATTATCATACACTTCCTTTTTATTTTTCTTAAATTCTAGTGCAACTAATTTTACAAGCACAATCAAGAGCATGAAAAATAACGGGAAGTAACTCACTCGGCCATGTGACACCTTTCTTGAATTGGATGGGTCGATCGGAAATTCCACTTAATCGTAGTATCCTCGGGATATGAACAATCCTCCTCGTGGTTATCTAATCAAGAGGAATACCCAAAATGAGTATTTCATGAAATTCTTCTAATCTTTTCTTAAAAATCGTAGTAAAATCGTATATAAAGGGAAATTCCAACTTAAAATGGTCATAACTTGCTCATTTTAACTCGGAATTTTGCGTATAATATATCGTTTTCTACCTACTCGAAAAGATCTACTCATTTCTAAGCTTATTTCCATAAAACTAAGTCGTTTGGGTTCCGAAAAGGTAGCGATCAGATTTGCCACGAATTTGTAAACATTGTTTTCCTTTTGTAAACAAAGCTCATTTTGAAAAGATAGCATTTCAATTATTTGTAAACTTTTGAAAGTATATATATATATATATTTGTAATGACTCATAACAAATGTATGAAGTAAATGAAGTTGTCTCAACTTAAAAAGTAAGGTTTTAAAAGTCTTTGATTTTGAGATTCTATTTTACTTTTGAAAGATCTTTTAGTTATTAAGATAAAGATTTTATTTCAAAATGAAATCTCTTGTAATTTCTTTAATTTCCTAAAGTGTGGTTTTATTTTCTAAACTTGGATTTCAAAAGTAGCAAAATGACATTTTTAATGTTTCCAAAGAGAATTTCTACTCTTGATAAAAGATAATTTTCATAAAACCTTTTGTAAGAAAAAAATCATTCCCATATATGTTCATGGGTCTTTAAGAAATCCATTTTTTTCCATATTTATTTCTTTTAGAAAGAATCTTTAATTTCAAGAAAACACTTTCTCATTGATTTTTGTTGAGACAAAAACATTATGTTCATGCATGAATATGAATCATAAGCTATGGAAATGTAAAATAATAACTTGAAAGCTTTAAGTAAATAATCAAGTATTGGGACCTTAGCTTTATCAAGGTACCCCGGGACTAAGAAAAGACTAGTCCCGAAAAGAAAAGAAAAAGAAATTGTTTTGACTTGATGAGGAGTCTAAGACTAGAATGACTAGTCTTAACATCAACTTGAAATTAAATAACTTGAATGAAGTAAATAAATTGCATGAAATAAATAAATTGTAAGACAATGAGCTTATATGCTCTAAATAATAATATATAGTTATAAATATATTAGATAGTAGTAACATAAAGGAAATATAAGAACATAAGGAAATAGAAAGAACATAAAGGAACATAAAGAGATTGATATTATGAACAAAAACAAAGTATGAATCTAATGTTGCTTTCTTAACCTTCATGGTTTTAGAAAACATACACTAAACTCATACTAAGTAGATGAACATGAAGAATTCTTGAGAATTTCTTACCTAAGGAAACTAAACTTAAGAAGACTTCTTGAGAGAACTCTTGAAAGAATTTGAGAGAGATTTTGAGAGAGTAACTTTAGTTTAGAAGAAGTGTGAAGAAGTGAAGGTATGAAGGGGTATTTATAGGAAAATGTGGGAAATAAATTGTGTTAATTAAATAATTGGAAATCAAAATAGATTGAGCATGGGGAGAGAGAGGCCGGCGCCATTTGTGGTGTAGGGGAGAGAAAAATTAATTTTTTTGGCTTTTGATTAATTAAAAGTAAGAAATGAAAGATGTGAAATTGTATTGGAAATGAAAATGTGTAAGAAATAGGTGTAGGTTGTAAGAGTAGGTTGTAAGAAAAAGTAGAGATAGATGAATAGTGTAGAATAGTAGAAAATAGTGTAATGTAAAAGTAGACATGACAATTTAAACCGGTAGTAAGAAAATACGAGTATAAAAGCGATATCTGATATTTTTAGCTACCGAAAAATTACGAAATTGATATTTTTGGAAATCTTATATTTTTACGAGTCTAATGGTGTATTCGGAATATTTTTCCTATTCCGGGCTTCCGGACTCATTTTTCAAGAACTGTGTCCGTTCGGGTTCGAAGGACATCCGAATTTTGCGAAACTGAAACTTTTATAAAACCTATGGTTATTACGAACTATTCGAGCTAATTTTTCCAACTTCGTTTTCTATGACTTGAGAAAACGGCAATGCCGGAGTTAAACGGTTACGGTAAACTAGGGTTTTATTTGACCTAAGAATCCGTTTGACTTCCGCTTAGGGTTTAGGTCTTTAATTTTGGATCGAAAATTTCGGGGATTTACAATTTCGGTCCCCACTTTGCATTCTTGAAATAACTTGTTCATTCAAACATCTATTGGGGTATAAGCTACATTAGCTTAGTGAGAATTCCCTTAATTTCGTGCCATAACAAGCAAGTTATAATCAACCATATGCTATGCATGAACAAACGCATGAACAAACAATTATGTATAGGTATCCGGAACCCACACACAGAACGGATTTATGCCCTTCGTATCTTGGGTTAGGGATGGTATTGAAAGTCTACACGACTGCTGCTAGTCCCCAAACCCTCGGCTCATAGCACTCGACTCGGCTAGGCTCACACATGGAATGCATCCCCGATGCGCCTTAGTTCTCATAAATGAGCTATGATACCGGCGTCGTTATCCAAACGTCATCATCGGACCATACCGATCGACCTATGTAGGAGTAGCATGCTACCAAATGCAATATGTCTGATGCGATGCATGACCAATTTAATTTTTGCTTAGGTCAAAATATTCATACATTTTATAGAGTGACTAACCAATATCATACATATAACAGAAATAATATTAACAATGCAGTTATCCAATCGAATCGTGGTTTTGATATGCTTTAGTATTCTTTGGTATACATTCATCACAGTCTCATCATATATCCCTTTCCCATTCATATCGATTTTTATCTTGTTCCTATACTTCTAATGCAACTAGCTACAAGCACAAACAAGGTAACAAAATAAGGAGAAAACTCACTCGGCCATTGGATCACCGGTCTTTTAGTAAAAGTAATCCGGTGGTAGGGAATCATCGATTTCGGGATCACCTAAAAAGGAAGAAATACTCTAATAAGTATTTCATCACTTAACTAATCCAAACTATCTTATACAAACTATCAAATTCGTAATTCTCGTCCTAAGCGAGAATTCCAACTTAAAACGGCCATAACTTGGTCATTTTAATTCGGGATTTTGCAAATTATATATCGATTTCTATCTACTTCGAAAGATCTATCTAATTCTAATATTATATTTAAGTTTTGAAAACTTTAAAGCTTCGAAAAGTCGGATTAGATCAAAACAGTAGCAATTTCAATTTTTGAAAAATAGTTTTGTAAATGTTTGTAATGTTCCTATTATATAGATTAGCTATACATGTAATATGAATGATTTCCTAAAATGAATGACATGAGATGAGTTTAATGTATGCATGATCTTGATGATTTTTGCTAAAAGAAAATTTTATAACTTTTTATTTTGCAAGACCACAATAACAATTACTTATGAAAAATCTAGTTTTCTAACTTTGATCATTTCCATTTGTCTTGATTTATTTCTTAAGAAAATATAATTATCTTTGTTAAAATTGAGTCTTATTAGGTATATTCCCTAAGGCCTTTATTTTTCAATAAAAACTCCATTTTACACTTTGTAAACATGTTTTTAAAATTGGTTCATTTCAAAATCCGAATTTTGTAAGAAATATTTTTGAGGTGATTCTTTTAAGTAAAAATCATTTGATACTTAGAAAATTAAGGCTCAACCATCCATAACCACTAAGGACTTCATTTTTACATAAAGATTTGCATTTTACACTTTGCAAATATGTTTTCAAATAGGATTTACTCAAAAATCCGAATTTTTAGAAATCCACTTTTGGAATGATTCCTTTGGGAAAAACTTGTGTAATGCATTAAAATCTAAGACTTTATGATACCTTTACTTAAGGACTTCATTTAATACATAAAACTTTTATTTTGAACTTGGATAATAGGTGTTTTCATGGGCATCATCCAAAGTTACGAATTTTACGAGTTGACTACTAACTCCAAAAATTTCCATCTTGATTCTACTTTTTGTTTTACACATTAATCTCATCAAAACTCATTTCAACTTGTAAAAATCACTACTTAATGATACCTATTACCTATACTCTTCATTCTTCACATAAAACATGAGTTTTGGAGTTGATAAATGGGTTTTCAAAATTGGTCTTGGTTGAGATCGAATTTACAAAATTTATTTTTGATCATATCTTTTGATCAAATCTATCTAAACTTATGAAATCCATTCCTTACATATCATATCTTAAGAGCCTTTCATATCTTGAATAAAAACTTCATTTTTGAGTTGGAAAACATGTTTTTAAACTAAGCCTTGGCCTAAATCCGAAAATAAAATTTTTATTTTGAAAATCATCTTTGATTTTTGTAAAAAGAAGTCTTGATGATATACATATATTAAGCATTCATTATTTCACGTAAAAACTTCATTTTGACATTTGGAAAGTGGTTTTTAAATAGGGGTCTTGCCAAATACGAATTTCACCATTTTTGTTCAAGTTCAAAACCAAGATCTACACTTAATATGAACATAAATCTAAAAGAAACCCATGGTAGTAAACTATAAACTCATAGATCTAAACTTTTTCAAAAATGATTTTTGTTGAAAATAAAGTAGATATTGAGTTTTCTAAAACTTTCCTACTATCATCATGCTATTACAAGTTGTTCATGAACATAAAACAAAAGGCTAATGCATTTTATGAACTCAAAACACTAGATCTAGTTTACTACACTAGTTTTAAATGCATGAATCACTAAGATAGACATGTAGATGATGAATATATGCATAAATCATAAGCAATAACAAAAATAATAACTCAAATAACAAGATCTATGGTATAAACGAAAATCAAAGCTGCAAAAAGTTAGATTTATAAAATATAACTACTTTTAACAAGAAAATAAGAATGATACAAGAGAAAAATCATAGAGAAGTGGAGTGTTTCATTTTGGCCTCATCATCCTTAGCTTTTAAGCTAATGGAAGCTTTGAGAAGAAAGTTTACTTAAAAATCTTCAAGAAATATGTGTGGGAGCTCATAAAAGATTTAGGGGCAGCTTGGTTCCTTGTAAGAACAAGAGCAAAGTGTAGAAAGAAAGAGAGGAAAAAGAGAAGGAATGGAAAAGGTAAAAGGTGTAGATGAAAGAGAGAGGAAAATGAGTGTATTGAATGAATGAAAAAAAAGAAAAAAAATAAAACAAGGCAGAAAATTTGGGGGGGTGGGGGGAAGTTCACGTGAAAGAGAGAAGAGAGAGAGAGAGGAAAATGTTTGAATTTTGACTTGAAATTGAATTGTGTAATTAATGGTATGTGTAGCTTTTTGAAGAAGGATTGAAATATATTTATTTTAGTCAAAATAGGAGTAAATTAAATGACAATGGCAGCCATAAAGGAGGGAAAAATCTGTCATGAAGTGTGGGACAAAGTGTAGAAAGATTGAAGTGAAAAGGAAGTGATATGTGAAAGTGTACTTGAAAGTATGGGTTGCAAGAGTACTTTCTTAATAAAATAAAATAAAATAGAATAGGAAATTCATTCCAAATATTTGTAGAAATTTTTCATAAAAAATACATATTAATTAATTTATTTTAGTGAATTATCAAATAAGTTACGGTATGATCAAAATACGCGAATATGGGTTATAAATGATATTTTTATAACCCGAAAAATTTTAAAAAATTATTTTATGAAAATAACAATAATTTTTTCAAATATTTTTCAATTATTAAATTAATTTATTTTATTTTTAGTATCGGGTCTTAAACAGAATATGATCCTGAATAAGCCCGAAACGAACTAAATTTTAGAAAAAATAAATTTTCTATAATATATAAAATATTTATCTAAAAATATAAGAATTTATAAGAATAATAAAATTGTGTAATAAAATAGAAGTGAATAGTGTGAAAGACTAATTAATTACTTGTAGTAATGAAAATACGATAAAAAGGTTATAATTGTAACTTTTATAACCCAAAAAATTATATAACTGATATATTTAAAAATCTTATGAAATTACGAGTCTAATAGTACTAATGGTATACTTTTGATATCTCGAGCCTTGGGACACGCTTTTCGAAGTCTGTATCCGAACGGTTCGAAATAGGTTAAAAATTTACCAATCTGATATTTTTAAGCGAACTTGAATTACTACGAGCTATTCTACACACTAAAACTACACCTCAGCCTCTAGAGTTAAAGACGCTAGATTGCCGGACTTAAACTATTGTATTTCACTGAGCGATTTTCGGTTTAGATCTTTGCCAATTTGGAAACTGATATTTTATGTTTACACAACATATTTAGTTTGAGAAATTTATTTCAAAATTTATTTTTGTAAGTATTTAATATCTTTTAACGTTTTCGAAATTCTTGAATTGGGTTTTATTTCCAAAATTTAATTGTTATTTACTTTTTAATAATTTGTTTTTGGGTTCTATATTACCCGATTTTATAAATCGGAGTTACGTATAGAATTTGTCGTACGTAGTGGTTGGAATTGAAGTATGTTAAGTTCTTATTTTGTTTTTAAGGATTCTTATTTTCCTCAAGGTTGAAAAATTTCTGGATTCATTCGTGATTTAAGACTAGTCGAAGTTCGGTTTTAATTTAGGGTGGTTTTTAGGGTTTATTTTCGAAGTTCATCTTGGAATTATTTACTGAAATTTTTCGGGGCTTACATCCATAAATAACCTCTTGTGTAAATGAATTCAAACAAGCTATTTAAGCAGACAAATGAAATGCAACATACACGTGGGCAAACAAGGCATATAGCTTTCAAGGAATTATAAGTTGAATGGATTTACGCCCTTTATTCGGGGTTTAGTGATACGTAACCTCGAAACAAGTAGTTTCAGTTAAAAAGATTTATGCTTTCAACCAATATCGCCAAGAATATTAAGTCTATTTGAATTGAGCCCTGCTTTCGGACTTTCCGCCAAGCATTTCCTTCATGTCGCCAAGAATTTCCTTCATGTCGCCAAGCAATCGCTTTCGGACACTCTGCCAAGTGTTGCTTTTGACCTGAGCTACGATCCTTCTCACCAAGGATAATAACCCAATGCAATGTGACTCACTTCATGGTATGCATGAATCCTGTCACACCCCGCCCCCACAGGCGACGGCGATGCGATGCCAGGGCAGACAACCACTACTGGCCCCCTAGTGATAATGGCCGACACCACCATTGCTTCATGGTGACCTCAACCAACGCATACCCAAAGGGTACCACGGGCACTATAGCTATTGTTACCTTAGGCAGAGTTGAATCCAGTCTGCAGACTCTAGGATTCGAACCCCAGACCTAAGGCTTTTGCCTGCCCCAAAGGCAGCACCTTTCACCAATTGAGCTGAGATCAACTGGTGAAAGGTGCTGCCTTTGGGGCAGGCAAAAGCCTCAGGTCATGGGTTCGATCCCTAGAGGCTACAGACTGGGGTCAATCCATCCTGAAGGTAACAATACCTATAGTGCCCGTGATACCCTGCGGGGCATGCGTTGGTTGGGGTCTCACCTGAGGGTGGATGTCGGCCATTATCACTAGGGGGCTAGCGGTGGTTGTCTGCCCTGGCATCGCATCGCCGTCGCCTGCGGGGGCGGGGTGTGACAAATCCATTTATTTATAATATTATAGCATCATTATTATCAAATTTAAGGTGATCATAGAATCTCATATAAATCAAGTGTTATACTAAAACAAACATTAAATCAATTTCGGCCTCGATATTTTTAGGATTCTTTCAAAGAATTATCTTACATACATATCCATTTGTCTTTTCTTAATTCTAATGCAACTAGATTACAAGCACAAACAAGTAAAGCTTTTTAAGGAAATAAACTCATGATGCCATATCGATAATTCTTCTATACGGATGAGTTGCTCACATAATCCTCTTAATTGAGGTAATCTTCGGGGTATAGGTATTCTTCCTTGGAATCACCTAGTCAAAGATAATACCCAAAATGAGTATTTCTTGATGATTTCTTAGAAGTTTGACAAAACAATATCATGAGAACGTCAAAGTTTGTATAAAGGAGAATTCTAGTTTAAAATGGTCATAACTTGGTCGTTTTAACTCAAAATCGTGCATATAATATATCGATTTCTATCTACTCGAAAAGATCTATCATTTCTAAAACTATTTTTATTAAACTAAGCCATTTAAGCCTCGAAACAGTGGTGATTAGATTCACCATGAGTTTTTTTATCTCAAAAACAATTTTGTTTCAAACTTTAAATCATTCGAAATTTGTTTGATAAATACTTAGTTATCTATATAATTGAAAAATTCTCTTTTTATAGTTACTTGGCTCATATTTATTCATGCTCAAGTGTTTGTTGTCCAATCATGTTTCTTGAGTAAAACAATATCAATTAGGAATTTAGAAATCTTATAGTTTACAAGAAATTCATGTTGTAAATCTTTTAAAATGAATACTTTGATTCTTTTTTTTCAAAGAATTTCTTTATGTTTGACTTATTATTTTTCCTATATGACTTTTCGAAAAGTAATTTTCTTCTTTTCTAAATTCTCTATATTAGTGCTATTTTTTCTCTTTAGTTTCTATACCATTTTTCTTTGACTATTTATTTGGAAAGATCTTAATTTGAAAATTTTCATTCCTTTCTCATAAGGTTTCTTTTTATTATGTTTTCATAGAAATCATTTTTGTGTCAAAAATCTTTTTCTTTTTCAAAAACAAAGTGATATAAAAATGATTTCAAAAAAGCTTTTCAAAACAAAAGTAGTTTGTAAAATTGTAGTGAGTTCTTCTTATAACTTGGAAAAAAAAGACTTTATCTTTGTTGAACTATAGATTTTACATTTTACATAAACTTATTCCTAAGTGATAAAATTTCCTTTTTATTAAATATTTTTAGAGCTTGGAAAAATTTGGACAACAATCTTAATGGCACGATCTATGAGAATATAATAGCAAGAAAAAATAACATAAATAATAAGTAAGGTTAAGTATTGGGAGTCTTAGCTTCTTCAAGGCTCCCGGGACTAAGAAGTAGACTAGTCCCAAAAGAGAAATAAAAAGAAAGAAAAAATTATTTTAACTTAATGATGACAAGTTTAAGACTAGAGACTAGTCTTAAAATAGCAAGGATTAAATAAATTGCAATGAAAGAAATAAATAAATTACTTTGCATGGAAATAAATAAATTGCAAGTGAGCTTATATACTCTAAAGAATATATATATATATAGATACATAATACTTAGATATAGTAACAATAATATGAACAAAATAATAACATAAACATAAATAGATTTTCATGAACAAAAACAATACATGAATATAGTGTAGCTTCCATAACATTTAGTTTTTGGAAGCTCAAACCATGGTCATGTAAAGTTACATGACATAAGGAGAAGAAAATAATAAGAAAAGTTTACCTAAAGAAGGTTTTTGGAGTGTTATGTGGTTATGAGTTTTATGTAGGTAGAAAGTGGTTTTGGGATTATTTTTAGAGAGTTTTGGGAAGATATTTGGAGAGAGTTTTGAGAGGAGAATTTGACAGAGTTTTTATAGAGAATTTGTGAGTAATAATTGTGTGAAAGAAGTGAAAGAGGAGGGGTATTTATGGGAAAATGTGGAGTGATTTTTGAGTGGTTTAAATAAAAGAAAATTGAAACAAAATTGAGAGGGATGAAGGGGGAGGGGCACCGGCCATGATGTAGAGGAGAGAGGGAGCGTTTTATTTTTTTGTATTTTTGTTGATTAAATGAAGTAATAAGTAAGGTAGATGTGAAATAAAGTTATGAGAAAGGTAAAAAGTAAAGGTTATAGGTTATGGTGTTGTAAGAAAAAGTAGAGAGAAAAGAATAGTATAGAATAGTAAGGAATAGTGTAATGTAAAGTACACATGACAATTTAAGTACCGGTAGTAAGAAAATATGCGTATAATTGCGATATTTGATATTTTTAGTTATCGAAAAATTATGAAATTGATATTTTGAAAACCTTATATTTTAATGAGTCTAACGGTATATTCAGAATATTTTTACTATTCTGAGCCCCAGGACACGTTTTTCAAGAACTGTATTCTATCGGGTTCAAAACGATTCGCTGTTTTACTAATCTGATTTTTTTAGGCTTCCTTAAGTAATTATGCACTATTCTACATACTAAACTCTTACTTACTTTCTTCGCGTTGCTTATTCGAGATTGCCGGACTTAAGCTATTTCGTCTAATTAGGGTTTTGTTGACTTTAGGGTTCCGGTTGACTTCCAAATTAGGGTTTTAAGCTAAACCGATTCTAAAAATTTAAGGGTTTACAAAGTGAGAGAAGAATTGCATGTAATTTTACATTAAATTTAAAGTATAACTTGGTCTTCAACTGAGGTTGAACACTAACGTTGGGAAATAAACTTGTTCCAGTATCTCATTCTAAACAATTAACTTTTTGTCAATAGATTCATTTAATTTTCCTTCAAATTAAAAACTATGCCTCCTTTTTTCCACTCACAGTATAAACTTAAATCTAGTAAATTTTATTCAATTTAGTAATTTTTATTACCCAATATTACATAATCTTTCATTTAGATAAATGGACTAAAGTCCAATAAATTAGACTATAAAAAATGCTAAAATTTTTTACTTTTGTAATAGTTGTTATTTTTAAATAATGTCTAATCTCATGATTTTGAATACAAAAATTAAGAGAGTGTCAATAAATTACAAGACAAGATAGATAATCCCCTTCGAATAATTAACCAGATTTCTGATAAGTTAATTTTATTCTATTCTTTTCATAGGAATTTAAGCTTATTTTGATAAATTTTTAGTTAAATTCCTATGAATTTAGTGCTTTTAATGTAAAATTGGTGTTTTCCAGCTCTCCTCGAATCAAAAGAAGAAGAATTAAAGTGTATTTCATCAGATTTAGAGCAAAATAGCAGCAAAAGTAAAGAACGGATTTGTCGCACCCTGGATAAATGCCTATCGAGGCCAAAATATAAGGCAAAACAAGCATAAACTGGTCTATCGTGCCTCAAGTTAGCCCTCAATATGACCCTAGACAATTGTTCTGAGGAGATCGAGCCCAAACTTGAAGAAAAGCTTATGTTGCGCCCCAAATCTGACCCACAATAGTTGCTGAAGTAAAGTATAGAACTTCGCTTTACTTATGTCGTGCCTTAAATCATCAAAGCAATCGAGCCCTTAACAACACTCAATTTAGCCTCGAAGGAATAATAGACGGAAATGATAGTGTTTCATTAGCTCAAGTCGAGCACTATCCTTAATGCAGCACTCGAGCCCTCGACTTTACCCTTAATGAAGCAGTTGTTTTAGCGCATGATCCAAATGCATGCGTGGATAAAGAATTCGCATTCTGTATTTAAGGATTGCCACGCCTGTAATAAATCATCATTTCTTTCTATGCCCTTGTTCTATAAATAAGAGTGCACAACGTTGTAATAAAAAGGTTATACAGTGTACAGAATTAACATAGTATAGTAAGAGAATTTCTAGAGCGAAAGAATCTCATTTCTTCTTGCTTTAGAGAGTCTTAAGGTTTTTTGGGTAAAATCATTTTAACCTATTATTTATAATTTCTACAAGACTCTATGCTAAATTGTAATATCTTTTGATTAGTTTCATACTATTTCTTCAGATTATAATCGTAATTTTTAAATCCATGGAGAAATAATCTCATATAACTTAGGGTTTGTGAATCCAAATCTTGATTCATGTGATTTCAAATGCGCTTTCAATTCAATATTGACTGGGTGTTTGTAATTAGTAGCTTGATTTTAATTACATAGGTCTAGTGTGTGGTGCATGAATTAGATTATGTTTGATTTCAACTGAATAGGCTAAGAGGTCATTCTTTTAAATAGATATATGACTACTAATAGAGTCGATCCTAAATATCTCAAGAGAGGATGAGTGAAGACTTTCTGTCATTTGTTTTGAAATTCATTGAGTTGGTTTTAAAAACAAAGGATTCTTAAAATTTATACGGATCGAGGCGATAATAGCTTGATAAGAGATTCCAGTAGTTTAGTTTAGATCTAGAGCTATTGCCTTTGAGAGAGGTTTAGTTTATCTTAATGAATGCGGCGGTGCAAATATCTCAGCAAACATCTCTCTCTCTCTCTGAGTTTGGTTTTCAAGAAATCACATGAAAAGGAGTTGTGAAGCAAATCTTGGGCTGTCATCTTGCATAGTTTCAAAGCGATCCCCTAATTTTGCTCAGAAAATGGTTGTGAATACTATTAACATTAGCATAACTTTTGTTTTCATTATGATTTGCTAAATTTTTCTTGGTTAAGATAATAGAAAAAATGTGAATATGATAGATGTCACCATTCCCTTAGGGTTCGATCTAATTTTTTCTATACTACTTCGGTAGATGCGCTTATCATTATTCTTGGTAATTGCAAACTCAAATTGGATATAACCAATTAATTTTACAAATTTTGAAAAACTTTTGAGTTGTGTTTTTAAAAATAAATTCCATCCCGAGTAATATCTTTCCATTAATAGAAGAAAATTGTCCATTCCAGTCCATCAAGGATACTGTTTTGTCCATCGATAAAAACAGTTGTCCTTAATTAATGGTTGATGAATACCGGTCCTATGTTTGTTATCAAGAAATTAATAATTATACGAATGAATGTCATGCTTGCCAAAACAACGAAGCATGATATTTTGACCCTATTATATTTCCTGTTTCTGACAATGCAATTATAAAACCAAAATCATTTGTGTCTTGGAACCAAACGCATGTGATGACCAACTGCGTCCACCTTGGTCCTCACGAACATCCTTACATCGTTCTATGCATATAATAATATTGCGAATTTATTATTTCACCTTTTTATTTAACATGAACTGGGATGGGATTACAGTTGCACCGGCCAGATCCAGACACATTTGGATGGGAAAAAAATCAACTATATATCGGACGAAACTGAAAATGTGATTTTTTTAATAATTTGATTTAAAATTTTTTAATTGAACCAATATATAAATTTATGATTTGATTTGAAAGGTAAACAAAACTAATCTATAAAATCGAACTAAATTATTTTAAAAAAATATGCTAATATTTTACTTGAAGTTATAATTATAGATTTTTTTATGATGATTGATTAAAGGTCATATATGTTCATATAATATTTATTATTTGATGAATATTGATTAAAACCAACTTGTTTATTTTTAAATTTGTATTTTAGGCTCATGATATATATATATATAAATTTTTGTTGATGATGAACTGTTATTTTTTAAATAGTTTTTAACTTTATAAAATATGAAATTTATTTATTTAGTTATAAACTCTCATTATGTATTAATTTTTAATATATTTTATCAGCAGATCATTTTATTTGTTGATTGATGATTTTTTATTTTGACTAAATTTATTGAAGATGATTGGCTTGATGATTCTATTAAAAATTATAAATTATGACTTATTATGTATTGGCTAGTGAATGTATTTAATTGGTGGATAACTGATTTTATAGAGAATTATAAATTAAAAGTATGATGAATTCATAAAGTATTTTATCATGGTTATAAATAAAACTTTGTAAAATAATATAAATATTTAAGTATCTACACAAATATAAAAACTATAGTAAAAAAAATTTTTAGTTAGAATTTTGATTTAATATGTAATCAAAACCGAACCACACTAATATTAATGACCTAGAAAATTTTTAATTCGAACCATATGTTACTTAATGGTTTGGTTTATGATTAAAAAAAAACTAAACCATATATTATGATTTGAATTAATTTAGAAAAACCGAGTCAAGCTGATCGATACCTACCCTACAGTCACCGATTACTCCAAATCATATATTTAGGACTTACATATACGAAACGCCAAAGTTAACATAATGGATAGTGCATATGATAAAATAAGAACGATGGTAATCTAATTTATGCAAGAAAAAAGATTTATTAAGTAGTATACTGCTTTTGATATATAAATATAAATAAAAATTTCATTTTCTATGATTAAGAAAAAAAATATTTTAAATAATTATATATTTTATATTATATATATTAAAATTTTATTTATGTTTATATTATATATACATATACTTCAACACATTATCTGTAATACTTAATAAATATTTTTCTACTAATTTAGGCGGATGGGAGTGTATATTAATGCAGAGACAGGGAGGGCAGACTCAAGTGCCTAGCTAGTCACGCAGCTGTCAATTCTCCCCATATAACGTTACTCGCTCTCTCTCTCTCTTTCTCTCCCCTTTGGACAGCAAATCAGCGTTTGCACCTGTCGGATTTCTTTCTCTCTCTCTCTCTCTTGTTTCGAAAAACCCACCAGAAAAATAGTATAGACATTTAAGCCATACAAATTATAAGCTATATTACTATTATCTTTACCAATTACGGCTGATAATTCTCTTAACACCTTCCATTGTAGAAAACAAGCTTTAGTGGGATTTGGATGGATAAATACCTAACAATGGAGAAGCAGAAGAGCAGATACAATACCAAGTAGTGGTTATTGAGCACATCAGTGTGTTTTCATTCGGTTCATGAGGAGAGCCAAACCCAATGGCTTATTATCCACATTATCGATCACAATTTGGGGACACCACATATACTAAAATATTTGTGGGTGGACTGGCGTGGGAGACACCTACTGAAGCAATGCGTGCGTATTTCGAACAGTTCGGAGATATTCTTGAAGCTGTTATTATTACTGACAAACTCACCGGTAAATCTAAGGGATACGGCTTTGTAAGTCTTCTTTCTTGCTCCACCCCACCCCATCCCTTTTTTTCAGAGTAAGTTATTCACTTACTAATTTTTATTTATGTTGTAATCGATTTTGACTTTATTATTTATTTATTTTTGCTTTCAACAAAAAAAAAAAAAAGGTAACATTTCGTGATCCAGAATCGGCACGAAAGGCTTGTGTGGAACCAAATCCCATGATTGATGGGAGAAGAGCAAATTGTAATATTGCTTCCATGGGGAGACCAAGATCCTCACCGCCTAGAGGTTGATTTTTATCAAATTTAATTGATTTTTTTTTTTTTTTTCATGATCAAGACAAAGGTACAAGTTACCAGTACACCTTTTCAACTTACTATAAGTGTTTATATGATAATCCAGGGAGACAGCAAGGTAGTGGTCCATACCATGGTGGAAGAGCACCATCATACAGCGGTGGTAATCCGGGGGCATTACCGCCACCGCCACCACCACTACCACCACCTCGACCCATGATTTATCCACCTTATGGGTAAGTACTTTATCTATATTATTCCTTTGTTGTTGCTTTTCTTTTTTTTTTTAAATATTTTTTTCGGCAGTAAAGCAGACCGATGCTTTTCTGAAATTCAAGTTGGTGGTTGTCCATACTCTTATGGCAATGGTCCACCTACAATTAGGACATATTGCCATTTTCAATTTCAAAGCGAAGATAGAAAGAGACAATTTTTTATACGGTAAAAAATGTAAATTACAACAGTATAAATAAGAAAAAGAGTTGCAGAAGGTGTCAGCGTTGAAACAATAAATCATTCGGTTGACCGTGTAATGACCAACTTATTGAGGAAAAAATTTCTGGCAAAAAAGAAAAAAAAATAATAACAAAACAATAGAAAAAGGCAATGCGGTCTCTGACGTGCATATGAGCTTTGCATGTGCGCCTACACAGTAGCTGTAACTCTCTCTGGTCTGGAGTTTGACGGACCTTTTATTGTATTTGTAAAGACATGTTTGGACCGATTCAACAACATAGTTAGTTCTTGGATGAGGTTTTCCAAGCTCACTACGTTCCTTGTTGAACAATATGTGATCACCTAAGATCACTGGTAATAATTTAAACCGAGTTCCTAATTTATTTGTATATACTTTATAATATATACTATACGAACCACTGCGTGTGTTTGAATGTGAATAAGGATTTATAGTAATATGATAAGTTATATACAATTAAGTTAAAATAGGGTTTTGCTTGATTCTAGTTAACTTGTTAGAGTTTGTAAAGTATTTACATATATATAGTGTATAACTATAAATAAAATCATAATATATTTATCACAAAATAAATGATGGATGTTGGTTGTTTTAGTTTTTATAAATCAATTCCATTACCATACTTGTAAAAATGTTAAGGACTTCTTCTATAAAGATTTTCATTTTTAGATCTTTAATAAGTATGTGAAGGACCAATTAAAGAATCCTTAGTGATTATATATGGTAATGTTTCAATTGATTGAATAAGGATGAGTATCGGGAATTTAGGCTACTTATGAACAGATCTTAGTTTTCTCTCAGATAGATATTTTAAAATCTTCTCTTCATGCCAAAGTTAATTACCTAGAAAAGTATTATGGATGGTTAATTGGTAGTCAGTTTAGGTCCACAGCTCGTTTGGTATTATATTTTATTTTTATTTATCGCTCCTCGTTTGTAGGTTAAAACGCTTGATCAAAATCCATGAAAGGAAGCAATTAGTCGAATCCGGGGTTAATTTAGTTTATAATCAAACCTTCTAAAGGAATAAGTACGTGGGCTTTTACTTTTTATCATTAACAAGAGTATGCTAATACTATTGCATAATAATCTTGATGCATGCATGCCATAAAGATCATTGCATCCTGTAACTATCGTGCTTTTTTGTGAGAAAGGTTTTTCAATAGGTAATATATACGTCAAGCCAAGTGTAATACATTTGCATGATAAATAAATACCGATTATTTTTATTATATATAGTGATTCTCTTTAATTAGTTAAAATATAATTAATAATTACCACCACTACATATGTATAGTTATAGTGTGTATCACCTATTTAATGTTTTTCGGTTTTCGATATCTACAGGCATTTGTATTAGTTGTCGTTTCAGAAATATCATGTTATAAAGTATAACTCATATCGTAATACAGATATATTTTATCGGGTATAAAATCTTACTTATATATACCTTGGTCAGGCGCGGTAGGGAAAAAAAAAAAAAAAGTGAATAAAATACTAGCTGTTAATCATTTGTAAATAACACATATCGAAATGGCCAAAAACGAAAAAAAAAAACACATATCGAACTTTCAAATAACGTGATATTTATTTATATTAATTTCAAACACTATTGGTAAGATAAAGAACTGACCCATAGGGCATGAAAGTGAAGCCAATATTTATCATATATAAATTTCTCAGGGGCATATAATTTTGGTGCAGAGGAAATAAGAGTTGCAGGGAGAGTACATCTGCTGCTTTATGATAGGTCAACGTAGTTATCATATTGGGGTGGTCCCAAAATTTCATGGAAAGAAAGTGTGGTTTTTAAAAACATAACAATTATTTAGCCAATCACATTGCATCTTTTTTTTTTTTTTAAATTGTGAGAATTCACTTTGAATTGCAATATTTATGCGTACATATGTCTTTTAACTATGCTTGCAAATTTGAGTTATTCTAGTATATCAAGCATGCCTGTATCTATTAATTATTTAACTGTTTATGTGTCTAGCTTGTATGTAATAAACAACTTCCTGGTAAAATTTTTGTACTGATTTTGGTTACATTTCAGGTAGAATTATTGGATTATTATGAATGTGATAGAACGTTGGGATTAACCATAATAACTTTGTGAAAATAGATAAGGGGTCAAAAATCTTTACTTTTTTTTTCTTTATTTGGACCAGATTAAAGATATATATATTTATTTTCTTATTCTGCGGACAATATGTATAAAAAGTAACTTCTATTTTAAAAACAGAGAGGAAAAAAAAAAGAAAAAGAAAAAGAAATTGACTGGTCAATATGACGGCTGGGTCAACCATCAACCGCCGCGGCCGTTTCATCAGAGTCTTTTATTTTGAGTTGCGTGGCCTCCATGAAATATACCGTACCTATGTCCATGAGTTACATCGAATCGAACTTTATATGATAATTTTTCAATTAATTAAAACATGCAACAGCCAATCAAAGATCAGCCAATTCTGTTGCGACCTTCAACTAGGTTGGTTTTAGACGCATGAAATGCTTCCCTAAGTTTGATCAGTAATTCACCAATATAAGTTAATATAATTTATGAAAAGTAAATCTACTCTCAATAATCAATGATCACATGCTTCCAGTTCCCTCTAGCTTCCTCTTAACTTTTACATCGGTCATCTATTCATCGTAGCCTGGTACGAGTTCATTAATTTTTTAACCCATCCTTTAATTTTTGTTAAAGTTGCAAATTATCTTGGACTGCTAAGCGAAGAAATGACTTTTCTCCACAAAGAATAATTTATTGCTTTAAAATTTCAAGCATTTTTGTTGAATTACTCCAATTTATCATCGAGAACTATAGATTTAGTAATACTAACTTTTTTTTTTCTATGTGGACAATTGAGGATATTCCTTATGAAGTTAAACAAAACAAAATAATTTTTATTCTTTATAGATAAACAGAGACATTCTTTTATGATAAGCTGTCCTGCAAAAAGACCTTGAGAAGACATTTACATCTCCAACTTCGCGTACTTATTTTTCAACCTATACACCATATACGCGTGTGACGGCATTTACAATCCATATGTATGTGACGTAAATGTTAAAGAGTTTCTCAAAAAAATTGATTAGATGTTCCTAATGCTTCTTCTCTCCAGGTACCCAACCTATACAAACGAATATGGATTTACCCAAGTATGTCTCTCTTTTCATCTCCATCAAATTTTTTATATGGATATTTCTTTTAATAGATAACTCATTATTTATTTGTCGTTTTTTAGACTGGGTGCATTTACTTTATACCGTATTTTATTAATATAAAAATAAATTATTAAATAAAGAATGGTTCTGCAGCGAAGAAAAAAAATTCCTTAATGATAAGAGATAATGAAGAAAATGGTATATGAACTTTAGCGAAAAAGAATAATTAGGTACCTTAAGTTGAGTTTTGAATAATTTGATACTAAACTAAGTTTTTTTTTTTTTTTTTATACTTGAAGTTTGATTTTGTCAATTTTGATACCGGAAAAAATTTTCAATGAATTTTTTTCATATCTCATTTTACTTGTTTCATATGAAAAAAACAACAAACTTTATTTAGATACTAAAATTGTCAAAACCAAAATTTAGGATAAAAAATATCAGAAAACTTTGTTTAGATACTAAATTATTCAAAACCAAATTTGAGGTGCCTAATTATTATTATTATTTTTTTTTGCTAAAGCTCATACGCCGTTTTCATCGTCAACCCTTAATATTAGTGGTGTCAAACATAGTGTAGGTATGAAAAATTAAGAATTTCGCATTTTTCTACCTACATGTTGAAAATACTATTAGTCAAGGTATGATCCAATATGCTAAAATTAAATTTATTCGTATTTATCCTTTCACATATGGTATATCATCCTTAGTTAAGCTTTTCATATATAGTGGCCCATTATATATCATTCTAAATGCATTACTGTAATTGTAAAAATCCTCGGTTAATAAAATAGGCAGTCAAAACTTAATAAAAATATGCAGATATATATATACACATATATATATTCAAATGAATATGAAAGTATATTTATAAAGATGAATAATATATATATTATAGATATATATGGGGGAGTATTCTTATTATTATTATTATTAGCAGGGTGTTTACAACCCAATCCAGCAGGCACAATACTATCATCAAATGTACGGGGCATCGTCATCATCTTCCACCTTGGCATCCCCATTTTGCTATGGATATTCATTGCATCCCCCCACACCGAGAGGATCTTATTCTTCACCAATGGCGCACCGTATCCCAGCTCCCTCTTATCTATACTATCCTACGCACATGGATCCGTCCTCTTTCCCCACCTATCCTCCCCCAACACTTCGACCCATAAGGCATCCCTTCGACTCTTCAACTGGTACCATTACTCACTCCGTCTCCATGCATGCGATTATACATTTATAGATAGAAAAAAGAAAAAAATTCAGTAAAATGTATTAGAGCTTGAGTTCTTATTTATATATATATATATATATATTATTACAAATCCACCTATGGCATATAACTAGCAATTTTATTTTGCCGAAAAATGATAATGAATGTTTGTTAAGAGGTTTGAAAAACTAAAACTTTTACCATTTTATTTATGGTATTCGTTTTTTCTTATAAGGCACGTGGTTAGCTTTTAAATAGTAAATGCTTCCTTTATTACCTCATAGGACGGTGTGCCAAAATACTTGGAGCTTGCTCACTTTACCTAATAAAATAAGAAGTTGATTAAATTTCAATTGGATATAAATGTAATAATGTTATAATGGTTATTATAATATTTATTTAATATAAAAAAATAAAATAATTATTAAAATAAATATAAAATATTTATAATATTTTTTATATTTATTATGAAATAATGATAATTATATAGAAAATATTTTCAACATAAAAGTATTTATATAATTGAAAATAAATTATTGAAAATAAAATTGCAATGTATGTGTATGAGAAAATAAATTACTATTTATTATTTTGAGCAGCAATAATTCATTATGAATTATCATTTTTTTTAGTCAAACACCGTAATAGCGATTTTAAATTAGATAGAATGAGAAGGATATGAATAGTTATTCCCTCAAGTGAAGAGATTGTACATTAACTAAACTCTTTTCCCATAATTGTCCTGAGTTCTTTTTCTTTTATATGTATATCTCTTTTTTAAATTAAACTTTCCACTAATGGGTAAATTAAATAATAAATCCATACATAAAAACCATTAATTGATAGTTTTACAAAGTTACATGGGCTTCATTGAAAAAAGAGAAAAAAGATTACTTTGACAAACTTCGTTTATAATAATATACTACATATTATTCTACATTTTCCTTCCTAGAAATGAAATATCCCTTATTCAAATATCACCTCTTATAAATTCTCATGTGCCCAGTGCTGAAAATAAAATATATATTTTATTGTTTTTATGGATAAATGATATAAAGAATTTTAAGCTTTTTAACTTTTGGTAATTTAGTATTTATATTTTATTTCTGTGCAATTTGATGTGTGGCTAGAATTTCTGCAAGTTGCATGAAGGTATCTTTGTTAATTTGCAATTTCAGTCATTACTTTCTTTTATTTGTCTATTATATGCCATTTGTCTTGCCATATCTGATAAAGAAAAAAACTATGCTTTTAGATTGGTAGGGACTTCTTTTGCACCTCATAAAACTATAGATAGTTTTTTTTTTTTTATACCCAAAACTGTAGATATTGAATCGCACAAAACTAAAGTATAAGGATTAAATTGCTAAAAAAATTAAAGTTTTAGGCATCTCTCTAACATTAATCCCGAAATTGAATGATATATATATATATATATATATATATATATATAAACGAAGACGTTAGATTTTAAGTCCGACTTTTGCGTTTGGGCAACGTGGGGGCAACGATGACCAAGCATGTGAGTGAGCTGTCAGGTTTCTGTCATGACTTGTAATGGGTCAATACATATATCCACGCACATAATATTGCATGATGAAGGGTATAGTGAGTCGTATTTTGTGGTCTCAGTATCCCTCGATTGTAGTTGTAAACTTGTGATTCATGTTTTTGCTTGGTGCTGTCCGGGGGCCAGGCCATGGCCATCTACTATATATGCGCTCCGCACAAACAGCTTAATTTCGTAGTTAGATCAATTCTTAGTTTTTTTAGTCAATATCTAATACTTATTATAATTATTTTTTTTAATGTTTGATTGCCAAGGTCCAAATTAAAAATAAATTAAATGTCTAAATCAAGTAAGATATGGGATAATAGGGAAAATGTTTCCGTTTTTGTTCCAAAAAATTACCAGCTAAATTGTAACGCTCTAATCTGATGACATTTTAACCATCACGTGTCCTTAATATAGAGGGACACGCAAATGCTATAAAACATTAATCCACATATAATTAAAACATATATCTCCAATACTTACATATAAAAGGTACCTGTTTAAATCATCTCATAACATAAAACTCTTGAATAATCTTGTTGGCATAAACCAAAGCCAAGTTTAAGCAAACTTAAAACATAAAAGGAAAATCCCTTAAAACATTCTTAAATTCATAAAACAAGTAAATTTCATAAAGTCTTCAATTTAGTCTAATTCCAATCCATATGGTCTAAACATCAACAGAGAAGTCTGGTCCACTATCTCTCTCCTGTAGTCCACAAAAACATCTAATCTAGACAATCATAATATAGTTGATCTTCACCTGTTCTTGAAAAAGATAAAAGATTGAGCAAAACTTGCTTAGTATGCCAAACCACAAATACAAGCACATGAGCACATATCATACATAATCACATACAACCTATTCTAATGCAACAAACACAAGTTTATTTTTTTTAATTAGCTCACAAATAGCATAGTTTAAAACCATTTGCAGTCTAGTCCTAAACCTAAAGTTACTCATGACTCCATAAAACACATAGTATAGAAAATAGGTAATATATATAATATATGGATGTTGGGTACTCCCTATACACCCAATGCCATCATTGCACAAACCTAAACTATCGGAATCATTTCTATGCACGAGTCCACTCAAGACACCCTCACACATAAATCATTAGGGCACCAGCATTAGTATCACAATTTGCATGGTCTTTACTAATAGTAGCCAATCATAAACAACAAGCAAAATATAATTAAAAGCCAAGTATAATTAGATCAATTTATCAACTCTAATCCTACAAGCACAAGGAATTGTCGTACCTGAATCAATTTCAAGGAATGAAACTCTAAATCACCAAAACCCTGATCACATAAACAAAATAGATTTCAATATACAACTTCCATAACATAACCTAATCCAAACTTCACCTAAAACCTAATCTTAACAGATAATTTAAATCCACGCCTTCCTCATTGATTGAAATACCAAAATTTTTCAAAAGAATAGATTTCCACAATAATTCTTGCAAACCCTAGAATTCTATTTAACATAAATCAAACCAATAATCAATAGAAACTTACTTCTATGTAATCATAAAGATTAAGAATATTCAAACTTACCTAGAATTGCTTCTCAATCCTCTTTGATCACCAAAATCCAAGTCTCTAAATCAAAATAGATTTTTTCTTCAATTTCTCCTTCAAAACCAATAGAATTTTCTAATGAATATGATATATCTTTGAAATCCTAAAGAGAAAATGGTGATGATTACCTTGTTCTAGACTTCTAAATCTCCTTGGATGTTATGATCACTCAGAGAGAGGATTTCTAAGTTTAGAGGGCTTTGGCGAAGGAAACACTAAGCTAGGATATAAAGAAATTCGTGGAAAATTCTTGTCTTCTGAACACATATGCTGGCAGTTTATGAATGTATGTTGGCGGTGTAAACTGAAGGTCGGTGGCATAAACATCTAGACTAGCAGCCATTTTGTCTTGGGTCACTTTTTTCTTTGCAAGTACGTTGGGATGTACGCGACGGTGTAAATACCAACACTGGCGGCATACAAACAAACACTGATGGTATACACGACTCAAACATGAATTTACAAAATCAAAGCTGGCTTCAATGTTGCCAAAGCCATAGAACATACATCGGTAGTGTATCACTCTACACCAACGGCGTATTAGCCAGTGTACAATTGTGAAATTCCATTCTCCGTCATGTGTGTTATATGATCAAAACATGAATATACTTTAGATTTTGACTATATAATACTCTTATTTTATATCAATTGATACTTTAAAACTTATTTAAAACTTATTTATCTGTATATTACATAACGAAGCATCACTGATATCATGGGTACACAAAGGGGGAAAAAGAAAAAAAAGTACAAAAACTAACATATTTAACAAAAGAATAGAGAAGGGGGGAAAAAAATATAAATTATCTAAAGTTCGGACTTTCTAAGTCTAGGAAAAGCTACTCACCATCATAATGAGTAAGCAATTTTTTCCTTATTTCCTACTGTTCTCATGGAATATGTTGAAAAAAATGTTGCCTATCCAAAATTTTATTGAACTGCATATTGATTAGACAAGGAGGAAAAAAAAAAGAAAAGCAAAAAAAAAAAAAAATTCTTTTGCAATATATGTCACTCTGTAGTACTACTATCATTTTGACCATGAAACGGTATCTGAATTAAGATGGTTCTAATATAGATTAAACATTGAATTTATTTGGCATGTAGATCGGCATGTGAAGAGACCGCCTGCTTCTATGAGTCAAACCAAATGACAAAGGCTTTTTGCTTTGATAATCCAGAAACAAATCATAGGGAAGGCTACCACTATGAAAATGCAATCCAAATACAAAAATTAGTTGCTATTTTCTTACTAAACCCGAATTGCAAATCTATTAAAAACGAGCTAAATTACATAAAAAGTGATGGGAATTTAGAGATAGAAATAGATCTAGCAGCAGAAATACATATATATATATATTTTTTTTAATTAAACCCTAAATCTCCAATCATCTCATGTGTTCGGGATGTGCTTGGGAACACCTCATGAAGATCTCTATTCTCACTCTTGTTGTTATAGGTTTTTCTCTATAATTCTAATGTGACAGCATACGACATACGTCATACATCCTTAGATGAGATCATTGTGTTCTATTTATAAGATGTTGTGTCATGGTCATCTACCCTAATCTTATTAGGGCTTTTCTATTAAAATGACACATGTCTCATAAAATAACAATTTTATTTAATAATTATTTATTATTCTTAATATAATTAAGAATAATATATAATTGGATAATTCCCGATATGGTTATTAAAATAACCCATGATATGATTGATTCATTTTTTGTGTGTGACCCTATAGGTTCTCTTAATGTTGGCAGTTGTCACACCCGCTTATAGGGTACCCTAGTTGTAACAGTACACTATGTAACTAATTGAAGCCTTCAAAAAGTTACATAATGACTATACAACTAATATTCCCGTTTGAAGTGGATGCATAAACATGATCCATAGTTGTTTTGAGTAAGAAAGATATTGCATAATATATATATATAAACCATGAACAAAAACACATACAGAGATCATCACAAAATATTACAACCATGGTCTTCAGGGGCTTCAACAGAACCCTATTTTAGCAAAACTTATAAGGAAAAATGAAACTTAACTTATACTATTACAAAACCATAACTAAGTCTCTATTACGTATATGGTCTTCTTTGCAAAAGAATATATAAGTTCATCCTACACTAACTCCCACACCTGAGCTTAGTTTTGGTCTTCTTGCTTAAAACCCTATAAATCAATAATATAAGAGAGCGTGAGCATATAAAGCTTAGTGAATAACAGAATTTAACACTATCTTTAATATCAGACAAGTTTAGTTAGTAACCTATGCAATGCATGCATCAATCATATGCAACAAACATGGTTTAAATAACTAGAATTCAAACCTATGAGGATTTACGTTCTCCTAGGGGTTGAAGGATTAATTCAGTAGTTCATGCTCATGAGGATCTCAAACTAAAGAAGGGTGACTTTTCCATTCTCTTTTACTATTTCCAAAATAGTTTTCACATAAACCCCCCCCCCCCCCCCCCCCCCCCCCCCCCCCCCCAACTTTTTTTAGAACTTGAGCAATCTCATTAAGTATTAACACTCTAAAGTCAACTTCAACACAGGTAACCTCCTTCAAAGCCTAATTAGTTCCTATGAAGCTGACAATCCTATGGCAACCTACAAGTAGAACCACTGGTCCCAACAAGCATTACCACAGAATCGAAATGTTAACGTGTAACATGAGTACCATGTTAATGCAATATGATGTTATGAAATGCATGTCATATTAAATTTAGAAGTCCAATAAACATAATTCCATATTATCATGTTGTCATATCAATTTCAGTACATTTAATAATGCAACTATAATTTAATGTTAAGCAAGTGGTTGTCACTTTGATTATTAATATTTACAACTTAAACATACAACATATAACATACAAGATTTCTTATCGCCATGCATTTGATTCCCTATAGTTATGATTAAACTATATTCCACTATTTACAATCACAAGCAAAGTGATAGGATTCATCTTATTCACCCATACATTCTCCTTAATCATTGTAATAGTCCAACGGGAAGTTCGAATCATGATCTAGGTTCCTATAAGATAAAGAGACTCATATTACTAAGGATTTAACATGAAAAGAAGCGTAAACTAGGTTTTAGGCCCAAAAAGGACATGTACACGATAAAGAACGTATACATTCTTGGCCATACCCCATGCTAAGGGACGTGTCAAACAGGGCAGAGAGTAGAGGCTACCATCATCCCTACCACGCCCTTATATGGAGAAGCCCAGATGCTACCACCACACTTACCATACCCCCATATGGAGAAGCATAATGCCACTACCACCCCAGCCACGCCCCCATATGGAGAAGCGTAGGAGCCATCACTACGCTTGCCATGCCCCCTAGCACGGGCCAAGCAACCCAGATTACGTTCAGATTGTACCACGCTTTCCACTACGCCCCATGGCCTTTTGCTAGTGAAATACACTTTTTCACTTCATATTTTTACACACTTTAACCAACTTTAGTTGCATTAAATCCATTCAATACACTCCAACATCATCATATAAGACTCATACTTCTCATTTACTCCATCATATCCTCCAACTTATCTCTACTCTCCACATCAAATTAACCAACCAACAAACCAACCATAAACTTTAAGTTTTAGAACTTCAAAACCACTTCTCTACCACTCTACTTCACATAACTAACAATCAAAACTCATAACCATTCTAAAACAGCCATTAACTAATAACAATACTTATTCTACAACTACATAAACATAAATAATAAAGACAAAGTATAAATTAACTTACCTATACTTGTTTTAACTTGAAGAGAGTGATTTAGCTTAAGCTTCTTGATGATTTAGAAGAAGAAAATGAAGATGAAAGTGGAGTGTGTGCGTGGTGTAAGTAACATTGGTTTGAAAGAAAGAGCAAAAAGGAGGAAATGAGAAAGCAAAATTTTTGCCATTTGGATACAATTATGTATATATAAACAAAGCTATTCTTTGATTTTTGTGGCATTTTGAAAATGATTAAGTGTGTGTGAGTGCATGGGAGTTATGTTGAGCTCATAGTGCTTAATTTTGCAGCCATTAAGCTCAAACAAATACACATTACTCCATTATATATCTAATACATTATAATTATCAACTCGTCAAATTCAAAACAAAGTTTAGTAACAATTTAGTTTATATATCATATTTGATGAATTAATTCCTCATAAGAATTTATATCAATGTTGTTGGCAATTTAGAAGTTGAGTTTATAAAATTCAATTTTCTAAAGAATATAAAGAATACTTAATTTAGCAATTTTCTTAAATTAATTCAATTGATGATTTTTAACTTCTATTCTTACTAAGTTAATTTTATAAAAGTTATTATTCTTAAATTTACTCAACTTTCATATGCTACAATATATTCATTCAAAACGTATTAAATCTTTCTTAATCTAAATTCTATAATCTAATTCTATTTATGAAAAACCTAGGGATTATAGTAGTAGCTCTTAAACAGCTTTTAAGCCTACAAGACATAATTGGTCTTTAGCAAGACATTATCCCTACCTAAATTAAGTGAAGATTGGTGATCTGACTCTACCTATCAATACTAAGTTATTTAGTCATTTTGTTATATGATATCTTATGATTAAATATAAGGTGTGGATCAATACACTCTTATATTGTCTAATCATATATTTCTTGATTCCAGAGTTTGACTGACTTAAATGAATGATACTGATAACTCCTTATCAGTTGTTATCAGTGTCATCCGAGTATGGCTATGTATTTCTCAGTTTTACTCATCAAGAGGTCCAAAAGATACATATCTCATATTAATGAGAAGAGCAAATTCCTTCACAAACACTCATATTCCTCCACATAACTTATTCCATGTCCAAGTACAATCTTATAATTATTCGATAAGAGAATGAAGAGTTAAATTAAAACATGGAACGTACTATGTAGGAATACCATGGTGTCATCAGGTCAAAAGGACTAAAACAACACTTCAATGAGAAATATTTATCGCATTGATTCATATAGTATTATCATATTTGGTCATTTCAATGCAATGTATTCTTATATGTATCGATGCACTGAATCAATATCTTATATCCATGATCAATAAATAATCATCATTCAACCAACATGCTAATCTTAATTTATTATTATTCTATATAATGAATAACTAGAGATAATTTAGAATAATGTTATTTCTCGCCTTATGGTTTTATTATTAAAGTCACATACTTTAACAACATAAGGAATAACCAACTATTTAAGGAATAAATTTCATCAAAGTAAGAAGGCCAGTTATAACTTTAATAAAGAAAATTGACTTATACTATAAAGATAAATATTATAATGATATAGAATCCTCATGGCTTAGGGCACATTACTAGCAGAAAGGTATTAACATTTGAAAGTAAACTCATTTGTGATATTAATATTTTAAGTGGTTCAAAAGAAGAATCAACGTTTGATGATAAATTCATTTAAGATATTAACATTTCAAATGGTTAAGAGGTATCAACATTTTACAAATTGAGTCAAATAAGGTATGAATAATAATGAAAATTTTAAAAACTTAATTGCAAACTAATCGAAACGCTGATACATTAAATGAACATTGCAAAACGTTGCTATTTTATTTAATTTACTTTGCTATCATTTTTTAACCACTTGAAATATTGACATCTTAGATGAATATATGACTAAACGTTGATATTTTTTGGTATAATTTACCCATTAAAAAACTACTTATGAGTTTCAAATAATATTGACTAATTTAAATAAACAAACTTTAAATTCAAATCGTTTGAAATAAATTCAAATCTACCGAAGTTGGTGGTACTCATGGATAGTTTGGCTCCTTTATAGGCTTTGAAGTCAAAATCTACTAACCCTACATATGTATGAAATACCATCGTGTGGTTTCTGATTTCAAATTATTAAAATCTCTTTTATAAAGCAATGAGGTAAATTACACCTGTGGGTCAAAACGTTTAGGGATAAGTTCAGTTTAGGTTACAACGTTTGGGGGTAAGTTCCATTTAGGTCACAACGTTTCAAGTGTTTAAAAAGAGGTCAAAATAATTGCATTAGTGGCTCATTTTAGGTCACTCTAAGGATTAATTAGTGATGTGGTTAATAAATATCCATTAAATGCCAGCTAGCGCACACGTAGACAAGAATAATAATTTAAAATGTTCCATTTAAAAGGATAAAAGAAAAGAAAAAAATCAGGGTTCATAATTTTACCGACCTCCCTCTTTCTCTCTCTAATCTCTCTCCCTATCGCACTAAAAACTTAAAAAAAAATCCCCTAAATCCACAACAACAATAAGACAAACCCCGAATCTCTAAAACAGTCAAACATACCATGTTAGATCACCATCACCATCACCATCACCACCACCACTATCTTCACCGTCTTCATTGTCTTTCTCTCCCTCCATGTATCAAATCGTCAGCACCATCACCCAACCTTCACATCACCTCTTCGATCAAAGTCAACCCATCTCCTCTCAACCACCTTCACCGTAAACCACCAAGCAAGCCAGAATCTTCGTTGCCGAAGCTAGCAACTCAAATCCATGGAAATAGTATCAAACCCCCATTCCAAATTGAGGTCAAGATCCATCAACAATATTTAGAATAGACCACAACTCCTAATGCTACCAAGACCCAATCTACTCAACAAGAAATGTGATTTGTTTTACGAACTCACAATTCTAACTTCTTATTTATCCTAATAGACCCACATGTAATACAATCTTATTTGGGTTTGTCCATTTCCTTTGTTTTGCCATTTAATGTCACTTAGTTTTAAAATTGTTACGTTGTATATATTGTACAGATTGAGCTGGTTTGCATTTAGGTTTGTGAGGGAGAAAGAGGGAGGTGTGGTAAAGAGAGAAAGATGGATGTTAGGGAAGAAGATGAATAATGATTTTTTTTTTCTTTTTGACCTTTTAAATGGAACATTTTCAATTATTATTTTCGTCCATGTGTGCGCCAGCTGGCATTTAACAGATGTTTATTAACAGCGTTACTAATAGACCGTTAGGATGACTTGAAATGAATTACAAATGCAAACATTTTGATCTATTTTTAAGCACTTGAAATATTGTAATCTAAAATCAATTTACTCCCAAACATTTTGACCCACTGGTATAATTTACCTAAAATCAATGTAATGGTATGATCTCTTACACATATTGCAAGGAAAATATTCTATACACAGTTTAGTTTGTTGAGGTCCTAAAAACATATCAACAATAAGAATATTGTACTTTGGTAAATATATTAAAAATCAAATAATCAAGTGTCCTTGTTCTTGTTTGAGAATAAGTAAATGCAAAAGCAAAAAATCCAACTCTATTTCATATATGAAAATCAAGCCGGTACCACTATTTCTTACGTTTGTTGTATTTAGTCATTTTCTTTAATAAAAAATTGTTTCATCTTTGAGCAATTGGATTTGGCAAGTTCACACTATAGTTTTGATCATTAAAACTACGAGTGTGCACCTCGAACATAAAACTAGCTAGTAAACCAAATCAAACTGGTTTTTTGGTTTGATTTTGTTAATAAGATTTTTAACCAAAAGGTTTGTGTTTGGTTCAGTTTTTGACATCTTTCCAAACTGAATAAAACCAAATCAAATAAAAAGTTCTATATATTATGGGCGCTATTCTCTACAGGTAAAACATATGTAAAAGACTCGCTAATATGTTACATTATATAAATTATGAGCACATAATTTACAAATAACAATGGCATACCTTTTTATCTTCACACATATATTTTGGTTCTGTTGGTATATGCCTCAACACAAAATAATGACTTAAAACAGAAAGGGAAAAAAAAAAAAAAAAGGATTAATCGATGTCTAGTTTTAACGAAAACTACCCATTCAACGTTAATATGTCCTTCCTGATACAGCATGGGAAAAGGAAGGGGGTAATAATGCTACAGGATTTCTCTAGCATTTAAGTTCTCCATTGTCATTTTCCTTACCAACATTTCTATAAGAACAATCTGAATGATCTCTCTCATGCTTTTTAGTTCGGCTGTACCAGTTCAATAATTCAGTAGCAACCATGCGTGTGGGCAGATTTATATGAATGCGTTGATGTGGAAATGGGTTGTATTAAGTTGAAGATAGTTTTGTATCTAAAATACCTAAAGCTTTTTTCCATCTTTCAATACTCTCCATTAGGATCAACTTTATGGTCCCATCAAAACTTGTCTTTCATTATCTTGGTCCCTTTTTTAGCCCTTTTCTTATTTTATTGTAGTGGTGCCTAGTTAGATTTTCCTTTGAACGTGTGGGAGGATGGGGTTGACATGGAGTTAGAATATATTAGTTGAAGGTAGCTTTATGTCTAAAATGCTAATTTGCACTTGCTACCTTATTATATTTTAGTTAGATTGGCCACTACTGTCCAACGTGGAATTTTTATATTTTACATCATTCAATGTCATCATTATATTTCTAACTTATCTATTAATCTACTCGTAGTTTTATTTATACTGGAAACAAATCAACTTGAAAAATTATGGTTCTGATATGAAAAATGCTTGAGATCAAACCAAATTAAATGATATTAATCTGTATGAGTAGCTATCATATTTGAAACTAATATGCGTTCTACAATCTTCTAATTTAAAAGAAAAAAAACCTGGTGTTCAACATGTTATACATTGACCAATTAATTTCACAAGATACATGTTTTAGAGTGATTCAAATTATATTCAAAGAATAGATTCATTGTAAAATTTTAAAAAATTTATAACTAGGCCAGGACTGAACTTAATGGTTGCCATTCTATTAATTGCAACTGCTCATCCGTATGTAAAAACCATCGACAAGACTGGAGACAATATAGGCCCTTTTAGGATATTGTGAATCTGTGATCCTGGCAATGGAACTGGTCTTAGTTGTATAAATGTACCGGCTTGGAGGCTGCAGCTTCTAAATGGTTGCATCTTTGATGATATATAATATACAAATGCTTATTATGGAAAGTTTAACGAATGAACAACAAAATGAACCCCCTTTTTTTTCTTCCTTTTGCTTGTTTTCTGACCACAACTTTCCATTTAATTGTGACGTTTGGCATGTTAATGTATCTAATCATTCGGTACGAGGCTCTTAAAGACGGTTTTTATTTTCTTTTCCCCCTCCTGCCAGCAGTTCTCTAACCACTATAGCTGAATAAGTGGGCTGAGCAGGTCAATAGATCATCCTAAGTACCTAACCTATGCCGTCCCACTTTAGCTTGCGGTTTACGTAGGCTGGTTCGCTTTTACCTGCTCTAACCATGCAAGTTGATGGGTTATGCAAGCCAATGCACCATCAACTCGCTAAGTTTTCACTTTTTTTCTTTTTTTTTTTTTTTTGCGCAAAATTTCAATAATACAGTATAATCATTCTAAAAGTAAATTTTTGTTCAATTAAAATTAAAAAAGTTATTTACATATAAGATAAAAAATGGATATAAATTAAAAGATACATATAAGATTAGAATAAAAAATTCTTATTTAATATTATTGTTTCACTTTGTTATTCTTTTAATTTAGTTTATATATATACATATATTTATCCTTTCTATAATTATTACCTTGCCCCTTGAGCGAAATGGAAGCACCATGAATCTAAAATCGACATCTTTTCTCTAAACCAATACTTCGAACGTACTAACATCATCGTTCATTTGATTCATGGTAACAGATCCGCAAGCTTCACAAGTTTCAACTACAGAAACAGATTCAAGAGCTCCAAACTCTGAACGTTCAAGCACCTAAAAAGAATCGAACAACTGCGAGAAAACCAAGAGAAATGTTGCTGAAAGGTGCTTATTTGAATTAATTGTAATCATGATTTTTCCCATTCTTCGTTATCTCTTTTTCTATATGCATCTCCTCATCCCTAACTATTTTTGTATTTTGTTATTTATTATTTCCCCTCAAAACAACGGTCTTTTAGATTATTTTGTACAATCAAGGTGCATACACATATGCGCTTAACGGCATGGGGAAGAGAAGATGAACTGAACAAATTTGACCTCATTTTTTTACAAGAAAAATAATCCAATTTTTTTTAAACTTATTTTGGATCATTATATGTTTTTATTTTTAAACATAATATATTCATTTTTTTTTTCTCCTTTTATAGCTTCTTTCCGTATTATCTTGACCTGTATAGTATCATTTATTGTCAGCCCAAAATTTTGGAATTGTATGAAAGATGGGTCCATGACCCAACAAAGTATTTGTTTTAACTTGTTCCAAGCATGTTTCATTTTCTATTCGAGAATCTTGCAAAGTCTGCCTTCATTAATGATCGATGCCCCAAAAGACAAACTAAAACCTTTCAAAATATAATTGATGATAACCTATGGGTGGAATTGCAAATAGCTCTCCTAAGGTTTGGCATGGGTGTAAATATATCCCTTTAACTTTCAAATATTGTAAATTACCCTAATCTTTAATACATTTGCAACATTAAGGACACGTGATGTTTTAGATTAATAAAAACACACCAAGATCTAACCATAACAATGCTTTTCGCTAAGTATTCTCCATGTCAACTTGCCCATAAGGCCAGAGGGCTACTTTGTGCGCTAAAGAACATATACATATATTTGAGCATATGCTTGTTCAATCTTAACCCACAATATAGCTACCTCTTTAGCAACTTTGTCCTTTGGTAGTCACTCCTACACCAGGCGCTTCATCCACAAGTGCCAAAACAACAATAGTTATCCACACATTAATTACGTTGGATAGTAATTAGATGGTCTACCGGGGTTGGAACTTTAGCTTTGATACCACTCGTTAAGGGATAAGAGGTTCTCTTCTCTTAAAGAGTCTATGTGGTGCTCGACCGTCCTTCATATTGTCATTTACTTGTATTCTAAATGGCAAGTCAGGCTTCTCTCTTTCTATTTACCTAGATTCGTTCCGAGCCCACTTTTCCTTTAAGGAGCACAATCTTAGAATCATCACAGTCCTCTACATGTTTTGGGATCTTCAACTATTCATATTGGTTTCGGCCTATCATGGTCTCATTAGGAGAGCGATATTAGCTTTCGATTAGTTCGTTCATGGGAGGCCAAACTCATGTTCAAAGTAAACCCACTCTCTAAAATGACTACCTAGTTGATATCACTCGAAACAGTACATGCCCAAGTTGAACACTTCCACTTGGTGTCACACCCCGAAGGGTACCCTAAACATGGCAATCTGTCCTATATAATATCAAGACGTAGAAATGACTATCTTAGTCATTCGAAAATCTCGGTATTACATGTATGGCATCTAACACGGTAATAGGAGACGCTTTTGGGAAGTATGGTCTAAGCAAATAATAATGAACATACAATACTATAGAAATAAAATAGATCATAATAATAACAATTAAAGGTCTATTACATAATTCTTAGGGGCATATCCTTGCTAAAACTCTAAGGATTGAAATAACTAATAGTCTTTACAATAATCTAAATACTACGTCAAAAGATTTTAAAGAAATTCTAGTCTAACCCTTCAAGTAGATTTCATTCAAAAGCTCCTAAAAGAAAACTTATGTGGATAAGAGGAGACCTCGGGTACAAAAACAGGTGTTCCTATGAATACAAATATCTATAGGGACGTAAGCTTACAAGCTTAGTGAGTATAATCCCAGTAATCATACTTAAAACAAAATAACAACTAAGTTTATTAGACAAGCAAATGTAATGCAATAAGCACGTGGATATACAAGACATATGATTTTTCGATAATCATATGTTGAATGAATTACGCCCTTCATTTGGGGTTAGGTATTCTAGCCCCATCACGACCATTACTTCTTTTAAAAACCATTTTTATAGATCTTACCTGCTTTTATTCGTCATAAAAAACATGTAGTTATTATCAGCTCCTACTAGCCATCAATTTATGTAGTTTTTATTGGCTCCTACTCGCCACATATATAATACACCGGTTATGCCTACCACCACTATCATATACTTATCCCACCAATTATATAATAGTGAATGCAATGACTCAACATATGAAGTACATGTATCAACTTTTATTTAGAGCCTAGCCATTATATTTCAATTTCTTCCAAGTGATCAACCAATTTCAGACACTTCAATGTGTTAATAAACATACAATTTATTACAAGCATTTCGTGTCTCGATATACTTAATATTTTTTCAACATGTTATCAATACATACATTTTCAATTTTATCTTTCCTTAAGTCTAGTGTAACTAAATTTACAAGCACAAATATAAGTATGAAAAATAAGGGAAGTAGACTCACTCGATCATGACAACACTCCCTCAGTCGAAGTAGTCCTTGGGATAGTATACGTCCTCTTCCTTGGTTCCTAAACAAAGGAAATACCCAAAATGAGTATTCCATGGAATTTCTAGTAAAAACTTCTAACTCTATTTTCTAATTGCGGTAAAATTCATATAGGTGGAAATTTCAACTTAAAATGGCTATAACTTTCTCATTTTAACTCGGAATTTCGCATATAATATACCTTTTCCTATCTACTCGGAAAGATCTATCCGTATCTAAGGTTATTCTCATCATAAAAATTCGTTTGGGTCCCAAAACCGTAGGGTATAGATTTACCACGAAAATTTCTAGTTTTTAAAACTTAATTTCTATAAAGTTTTCTTTATCTAAAAATACTTGTAGCAAAATATAGATATTATTATAGTTGGAAAAACCTTTAGAATATATATATATATATATATATTGACTCATATCATATGTATGAATTTAATAAAGTTGTCTCAATCATGATTTTTGTTAAAGCAATGTTTTCTAGAAATTTGGAAAAAGCAATACTTTGAAAAGTTTCCACTTAGCTTGTTGGAAAATTTCTTAAATTATTTTAAGTGAGTATTTTCCCCTTTTTAATTCTATTTTCTTAGTCTTCCAAATTTCAAAAGAATGATTTTTGTCTTTCAAGTTTCTAATAACTTAATTTCTAGAGATTGAGAGGGTAGTTTCTAAATACTATTTGAGAGTAGTTAAAATCTATCAAACTTTACATTTTCTTAACCTTTCCTAAAGTTTATCTCATTTACTTAAAATGATTTCCTAAGTTGTTTACTAACTTTATTCCTTAAGCTCCTTTTATCCTTATAAAAGAAACTTTCTTAATGAAGTTTAGTAAAACTTTTGTTAAACAAGAATTTGAAATTTTAGTTTTTAAAGAAAAATTTTCCATTTATGGTTTTGTAAAGTGTATGTATGATATATCTACTTTAAGTATTATCTAAAAATTGCTATGTTCTTTGGTTACTAAAAACTTATGATGAACTCCTTTAGATTTTTGGAAAAGATTTGCTAAGATAAATTCCTAAGTCTTTATGAGAAATCATTTCTTTCATGAAAAAATTTATTTTGGAAAAGAACTTCGATCTTTCTATTTAAGAAAACCTTTCATTCTTTATCTTGTTGAGACAAAAATCAATATGTTCATGTATGATCATGAATATGAAATCATGAAAATATGAAAACATAAGAAATACATCATAAGTAATATGATAAGCAAGTTAATACAAATATCAAGTATTGAGAACCTTAGCTTTATCATGGTATCCCGGGACTAAGAATAGACTAGTCCTAAAAAGAATAAAGAAAAGAAAGAAAATGTTGTTTTGACTTCATAAGGACAAGTCGAAGACTAGAAAGACTAGTCTTAAAACAACATGAAATAAATAAATTGCAAAGCATGAAATTAAATAACAAGTGAGCTTATATACTCTAAGATTATATATAATTACATAAATATATATAGTTAGATATAACCAAGAAGTTAGTATAATAACAACAATAATATCATTAATAAATGAACATAATAACAACATAATAAAATTTGAATTTCATGTACAAGAACAAAACATGAACATATTGTTACTTTTGCTACTCATATGAGTTTCAAAACAACACCATGGTCATGCTAGTTACATGACATGAATAAATAAAATAAGGATAGGAGTTTTTACCTAAGGTGTTTATGGTGTAGGATAAAAGTGGTGAATGTATGGTTATGTGGTTATTGAGAAATGATAATTGGATTGTGTATAGGAAGAAATTTTGTGAGTATTTGGTGAAAGTGAGTTTTGGTAGGGAAAATTTTGTGGAGAGAATTGTGGAGTGAATTTGAGATGGTTTTGTTATGTGTAAAGATGGTGTGAAAGAAGTGAAGGGAAATGAGGTATTTATAGAAATTTTGAAGTAGAAATTAGATGTAATAAAATAAATTGAAAAAGAAAAATAATTAAGTTGGAAGAGAGAGGGGTAGCATCGGCTACTATTAAGGAGAGAGGAAGAGAGAATTATTTTGTTTGTCTTATAATAAAAAGTAATAAAGATGTGAAGTATGATTAATGTGAAGGTGTATTGGAAATGAAAAAAAGTAGAAAGATAGGTATATAGGTAGAAAGAATAGGTTGTAAGGTAAAGTAGAGATAGATGAATAGTAGTATAGGGCAATGAATAGTAAACAAGACTAATAATATACCGGTAGAAAAAAAATACGCGTATAAATGTAATATCTGTTATCTTTTGTTATCGAAAAGTTTCGAAATTGATATTTTTGAAATCGTTGTATTAATCAGTTCTAATAGTGTTATCAAAATATTTTTACTATTCTGAGCCCCGAGACACGCTTTTTGAGAGCTGATCCTGCTTGGGTCCAAAGGACACTATAAATTTACGAATATGATATTTTTACGTTTCCTTATATTATTACGAACTATTATCACTAATTATTTCAACTTCGTTTTTTGAGGCTAAAGAATACGGGAATGCCGGATCTAAATTCTAGGGTTTGTACTAGTCTTTTGTTGACTTTTAGGGTTTCATGTTGACTTTTAATTCTAAGATTAAACTTAAAATTAACCGAAATTTCAAGGTTTTACACTTGGCCCTTAATACTTGGATCATGGCATGAGCACCACATTGATGGCATAGTTATGAGGACCTCTATATGCCAATTACCTAAGGTTTTCTTAACTCAAAGATAACTTCTTAACTTGACTATAGTATGAACCGTTTAATCTTTAGTGTATTTTTTGTGGTTAATAATTGTATAGAAGTAAACTGCATAAATATAATACACTAAATATTAATAGAATATTTATTTTATGAATTCTAGAATCTAAATTACATCTTTGATTTTATTATTTTGAGATAATTAATGGTTTGTTTGTATACTAATTAATATCTATTAGATAACATAAATCTTTTGCCTTATACTCGTTATATACTTTAATTTCATCACTTGCACTTACATTTATTTCAAAACTATCCAAAAAGATCTTTCAAAATCTGTTTTACTATAAGATTTAGGACAAAAGGTAGAATTGTCCACTTTTCATAAAAGTTTTCTACATCAAATGCTAGATGACTTTTGATAGGTCCAATGGATCGAGTTTTAAATTTATAAATTTTCCAAATCATTTTCCTTCTAACTACGGTCTTACAGGGCAAGTACACCCATCAAATGTAGCATAGAGAAATGATCTAGGTCATATTCTTAGGGAACGTTGATAAGTATTTCTACTCACTCTTTTCCTATTATCAAGCTGAAAAATCAGATTTAGTTTTATATACATCGAAACTAAACTAAGTCTGATATTCATAGATTTCACAGCAAGCATACAAAAGGATAAATCAATTCACAAGGTTGCTTGGGTGATGCTTCACCTAAGATCTATTCATGTGACTCAAGAATTTTCTCAAAACGTTATGTTGATTATTGAACCATCGGATTCACTAAATTATGCTAAGGCTTCTTTCAAAGTCAAAAGCACCTAAACCTAAGCCAAACTGCTAGAATCCTTTCCTGACTATTAGCAACTTAGATTTACATAAAGAACAAGAATCCTTCTCTTTAAAACCAAACTAATGAATTTAAAAACAAGTGATAGAAGATTTCACCATTCCTATCTCTAGGTGCTAATGAGCAATCTCATTAATAGCTTTAGATTTATTCATAAAATCAACCTATTGGTCTATTTTTAACAAAAATCAAACATTAATCCAATGGAATGCACCATCCAATTAGACTCATTCTTTAGGCGCAAGCTCTTGAATATAATAAAATCAACACGTTTTAAAATTAAGAACAAATGAATCACATGAAATCAATTAAGGGCCCACAATACCGAAACAAGATTAAACCACTCCTCCATAGATAAAACAATATAAAGCAATAATAAGGAGAAATATAAAGGATCTAGAATTAGATTTAGCAATACAAACAATGTTCCTTGATGGATTGATGTGCTCAAGTACAAACACTGTTGTGAAAGTACAAAAAGGTGTAAGGACACTTTCTCTTCGTACTGCTTTTTCTTGCCTTTGTATCCCCCTTTTTTTTTTTATTCTTCCTTTTATCTTCATTTTATAATGATCTTCATGTAAATGAAATTGAATGCTCATTATGGGAAAAGTGGAAAGTTATGAGAGTTACGGGTTTCTTGGCTTTCTAAAGTAACACCCCTTTAATGCCCAATAGATGTTTCCTTAATAAATAAGAGGTTACTATTAAATAAAAAAGCTATTTCACATTAAGTAATGGACTACCAAATCAATAAGGTTAGTGACAAGGTGTGTTAGGTTGTTTTTCTTTATGTGAAAATTGACACGGCAGGAGACACGGCTTGTCCTTTAACCATGTCACAAGCAGTACACTTCATGGAATCGACACGACTGGGGACAGGTCATGTCACAGAAATGTCTCTTGCAAAGTTGATTTTCCAGATTGACATGATATAAGGACCCGCTATCACCTCTATATTTGAAATAGGCGATAATGGTTCCCCAACCACATATAACCTATAAGATTATATGTAAGGTTGCCTGAAAGAATTGTTTAAGAAATTGTTTATCTAATTCCATATAAATAATATAATAGGAATCATAATTTATATATATATATATATATTTTTTAAAACCTTAAACAAAACTATACTACTACACTACCAACACATTTTAGCAAAGGAAACAACTTAATTCCTACATAGGTAGCACATAATCTTCAAAACACAACCCCGAACTAACACTTTAATTACATCATCAACAAAAGGAATCACATCTAATCTATTACAAATCATAGGGTTCCATTGAGTCCATGGTTAACTCTAATCCTCCCAACCATCAAGAAAATCTTCAAAGTCGGTTCCGTACCCCATACTCGTATAGAACTCATCGGAGTCATCACTTGAAATGGATAAAATATGAGCCAAAGGCCCAGTACACAAGTAATGAATACAAATGCAAAGTGGATCACACATTCTTAGACTAAATGCATTGTGCAACAATCATTTGTTTCTTGCTTAGTCTTTAGTTAGTAAAACAACACGGGAGTATTCAAACTCCGGACAATAAGGATCTAATATTACGTCCGCCTCCATAAGTGGTCCCTACTGTTCATACAGACTAGGCAACCCCACCTTCCAGCATAGCCCGTAATACTAGGGGATCCTGAGTAACGTATTACGATGCTCAGGGGGTTGATATGAGTAGCTCGGATACTCATATCTCCTAAATAATCCTATCAATTAACGAGAAAGTACCTTGCCCCCAATCTGAGCAGGGTGCCACTCTCCGAACCAGATTCAACGGCAAACAAGGACAAGCAACACTCATCAATTAATAAGATTTTCTTGATTTAAAGTAATTTGGTTGTGATGCCTACCCTAACAAAGAAACAAGCAAGTTACTGCGTACCTGAGATAGCTCGGGAACTAATAGGGTTGGTCGAGCGAGGATCTATCACTGTTTAAAATAATATTAAATTTCACATTTAGCTTAAGCACTAATTAACTAGTTGAAAATACAATTAATAAAAGAAATTCAAATAATTTAATACAAAGTCATAATAAAGCATTTAAACATCCTATTATATCGTAGAACACTTAACAAATACTTAATTGATCATATATCAAACTTCGGAAAATTTTGGAGAAAGTTTTTGAAATTCAAAAGCGCAGGGGATACGCCGGCATTCAAAGTCGGCGGCTTTGAACCGGTGTTCAATACACTAAAGATCAACACTGCCAACACTAGCAGCGTTCAGGGGTATGCCGACTGCCTTCATTCTACGCCGGCGGCCTTAAGCCCCATGTTAAAAATTATGATTCTGTTCCCATTCCACATCGCCTCTAAGTCGGCGACATTAGAATCCCAGTAGCCGGCGTACAATTTGAAAAATGAACACTGGCTGACTTTTCCAGTGAAAGCCGACAACGTTCAAACGGCTTTAAGAAATTTGATTCTGTTTGCTTCCAACACCGCCTATAAGCCGACGGCGTGAAAGCCCCAGATGCTGGCGTACGACCAAATTTAAGCCTATAAGAAAATGTTTTTGATTTCCCCTATTTTATTACAAACTTTGTTCACTTTCAAAAATTCCCTAAACTTAATCCAAACTTTCCAAAGCTTGTTATATGTTTCAAACACTATCCTAACAACATGAATTCTACTTCTAATCATCAAAACACTAATCACACTTCAATTCTATTCCTTAACTACTCAATTCTTCAATTTCCCCAAATCACTCATCCTCACCTATCAACATTCACATTGTAGATGTACAAATTTGATTACAATGGCCTTGAGTCTAATTCTTATTTGGATTTAACTCTTTGGGCTAATGTGACAGGGCTTAAAGAGTTAGGCCCAATTCAATTGGGATGATCATGGGAGAATTGGCATGGAAGGCTTGGAGTAGGGTCCGTTGGAATTGGCCTGCCCAATTCCAACCTTTCTCAAATTGGCTCACACACATTACAATGAAGGCCTTATGGGCTTGGGTCCATAAGGGAGCCTATATCCATATCCATAATGAGAGGGACTTATCCTAGCCGTCTGTCGTCTGTCTCATCTGACGGACGACATCGACAGCTAGATTCTCTATAAATACCTTAGTCCTTACCTCATTTGGACAAGGTGAAATCTTAGACGAACGCCGTCGTGCTGCCGGATTTCTGTCCTGGTGAATCAAACACTTGATTTACTCAAGAACATACACGAATCTATAGTACTCAGTGAGGTTGATGCTATTTAGCTCCCTCACCTGTCACACGTGTGTTAGAGCCTATTGAGATTGCCTACTCCTCCTTCCTACACGATAATCTCTTGATCATCCTATCACGTATTGTTTCCCTAGGTCACACGTAGCGCGATAGTCACGCGACACGTACGTGATCGTTGCATCAGGATTCATACTCACACAATACTTAACTTAAGGGAATACAAGTTATACACAATTGTCAAAACAAACACATATAAAGCATAAACGTGTTAATTATGCATCCAGCATTTCTCCCCTTATGGACTCATTGGTTGGATCATTTTACAAAACGTGAAGTTGAAGTGTTTAAAACTTTATATGAAAATGCTAATAAGTTCTATTCAACTTCGATTACAATCACCAATATTGGGCAAGCACACCTACAGAAGTAACGTAGAAAGTATTACGTCGTATACCGTGGGGATCATCAGTAGCTACCGTACTTACTTTTTATCTATTATCAAGCCAAGGAAAAATTTAGCAAAGCATAACAAAAACAAAAGCTAAACTAAGGTTAATGCGAAAAGATATATACATGTTTTCAGGGTAAAATTATAGGATAAGTTTGCAAATGCAAGATGAGATGTAACGCCTTAAAATAAGGTATTACAACCCACCATGTATCCCCTCTTATATAGGATACGCAAAGGCTCTATTATCCATAAATTAATACAATCATCACCTGTAAACACTCATAGAGTAACTCATAAGATACCAAACCTGGTAAAACTAAAATAAAAACTCATACTTCATAAAACATAAACTCCTGGTTCAAGCATAAAATCCAAGTTAACATCATAATCAACAAATTCAATAGAAACTAAATACTGTTTATATTAAAATCTTTCTTTGTAGAACCAATAAATACTTCCAACTCAAAACCTATGAGCAGAACATGTCTTTTCTTAGAAACTTGGTATATGAAGCCTAACTCTCGGCTGAGTAGTCAGGTCCACTATCGCCATCCCCGCTATCAAAGAATAATTAATAACACAGATCATACACTATATCTTCTTCACCTGTACCTGAAATTTAAAAGAATGAGCGGCGACGCTCAGTACGATAACTCCAATCCAAAAACAAATGCATATGCACATACAAAAAGCATATAATTCATGCAGCTTAAACTAATGCAAACAATCATATTATTATCTTTCTTAAGCCAACAAAACAATACAGTCCAGTATTAAGTATACTCTAATCCTGAACTCGGAGTTACTCAGACCCCCTTGAAAATCATACAACTCTTTGAAAATAATAATCATATACATATATGGATGAGTGGATACTCTCCAAACACCCCGAATCCATAACACCTAATTCTACCGAAATCATATCAAGGCACGAGTCCACTAGGGACAACCTCACACCAAGATCATCAGGGTGCCTCACCAGTATCACTGTCTGCCAGGTCTTTACTGGTCAAAGCCAAGCACAACCAAAACATATAATTATTAAACCGAATAAAGATTAAGTTTATTAAGAAATTCTGTTCCTACAAGCATTCAATCAATACTAAGCTTACAGACAAAAACAGTAAGCAAGGATTGGTTGTACCTTTCTCAGTTTCAGGAAATTCCAATCTATATCTCCTAAAAATCCTTTATCGACAACACTTAACCACAACCAAATCTCCCGAATCTCCACAATACTTCAATCAATATTAACAATTCAACAATAAACTCAAATCTCCAAATTCCTGTCAACAACATGCATTTATATATAACATATAAGAACACAATATAAACAAACCCTAATGTACTACAACTCCCAAAATCCTAACCTGACAAAGAAAATCATCAAGTTGCACCGTCTAACCCGATCAATTTTCCACAACAATTTATAGAATTTGATAATCCTTTAAAACCCTAATATTATATAACAACAAGAACACATAATGATCATCTAATCATACATTATTCAGCTCCATCAAAGAAAAGATGAAACTTACTGATTTAGATCACCAAAATCCAACTCACTTCCACAAATTCAGATCCCAACCAAATCTAGGGTTTCCTTCATGCAAACAAATCACAAAATCCTTAGAAGTTGCATGAAATTTGTATAAATCTAATATGAGAACATTATACTTGTTTTAATCACGACACTCACTTCTTATCCAACCAAGGCAAATTAAATCCAAGATCTAAATATGTGCCACGTTTTTCAAGAACACCACAAAAACATAAGCAAACTCATAAAAATTCGTATTTAATCCATAAGAGAAGGTTAAACTTACTTACTTTGGATCAAAAACACCCTCCGGATGATTTTCCAAGCCTAGATCTCCAAAAACACTCGAAAACTCTCTTATACGAAGGAGAAATCTGAAATGATGTTTCTGTTAAAACCGTTTTTTTCGTGTCTCGTATTTATATAAATTTGGTCATAGCCGGCATTATGCCGGCTGCGTAAGTGTAGATTTTGCCGGCGTACACCCTACGCTGGCAAAATTTACACGAGCGCTGGCAGCGTTTATCGAGGCTTTGAATTCCCAGAACTTCAATTCTATTACATACGCCAGCAAATCCAAGCCCTATGCAGGCAGCGTTCCCTGCCGGTGTTGAAAGAAACCCTAATGAAAACTAGCGGCGTTCCTCCCAGCATTAAGAAAAATGCTACTCTTCCCATCCTACACCGTCTCTAAGCCGGCGGCGTAGATTCTCCAGGAGGCGGTGTACAATCTGTCAAAAATTGCAGAAATCCAAACTTTAATATTTTTCCTACAATCAAACTTAAACTTTTACAATTTACTTGTTTTGACCTTAAACTCATCCTATATCATCTCATGATTCATAATTCATTATATTTTCATCTTTATTTCTGTATTTTACATGAGACTTAAGATTTGTTTCACCAATTTCTTATCGTGTGATTTCTTAATAAACTCAAAGATTTGTTTGCTGGTTTATTTTGCACCGTCAGACTCATGAAGGTAAGTTAAAGCTTCTCTTAAGGCCAGAAACTTCGGATCTAAATTATACCATCATAATCTCTTCATAAACTATCAACAATGTAGATTCGCATAAAGTTTAAGAATCCTCTATTTAAAAACCCATTTCAAAAATTTGAAAACAAGTGAAAAAAAAGTTTCATCTTCCCTCTTTTAGGGTGATTATGAGCAACTTCATTAGTAGTTTAGATTTATTCAAAAGAATAATCTCTTGATCTACTCAGTTGAAATTTAGACGTAGAGCTAAAAGGTACACCATACATTTAGAGCTACAAAATGAAGTTCGAGCTACTAACTACAAATTTTCAATCAATATTCAATTGAAAAGCACATTTGAAACCACATGAATTAGAATTTGGATTCACAAACCTTAAGTTCAGATGATTATTTCTCCATGGATGCAGACATTAAGCATAGATTCATAAGAAAAAAAAAATAGAAATATGAAAGAATATTATAGATTAAGCAAAAATGGGTCTTGCAAAAACAAACAATGGGTTAAAATGATTTTACCTAGAAAACTCGAAATTCCTTAGTAAGAAGAAACGATTCTTTCGTTAAAGATTTCTCTCTTTATTATATGTTAGTAATTTGTTACATATGGTACACTCTTATTGGACAATTGTTGTAAACCCCTAAAATTTTCATAATTCATAGAAAATAATCTTAGAAATCTAACACCAAAACCGAAACCCGAAAAATCAATCCAAGTTAAAACCAAATTCTAAATTAGGTCAAACATGAAAATTCTTAATCTTGAGAAAAAGAGAACCCTTAAAACAAAATAGAAAATCCAACTATCGATTCAACATTCGTACACTAATCAAATCATCTATCCAATTTCTAACACGTAAATCAAAACGATATATCCAAATAACGCTCGACAATGAAATATTAAGATCTTAAATTCTTAGGTGGATTTTAGAATAAAAAAAAATCTCAATTTTCACCAAAAGTCAAACTGAGTTAACCCATAACTCTAGACTCGGTTAAACAATTCCGAGAACTGAAAAATATTAAATAATCACAAATAAAATGAAATAAACCATAGACATTGAACTCAAAATATGATACAGACAAAACACCAAAATTTTATAATCATACGAATAACTCAACAAAACCGGAAGTCAAATCGGAACCCTAAAAGTCAACAAAGCTTACAACAAACCCTAGTGTTCAAGATCCGGAAATTCCGCGCTCTTAAACCCTAAACAACGAAATGAAAATAATTGTTGATAATAGTTCGTAATAATATAGGGCAGCTTAAAAATATATTATTCGCGAATTTCTAGTGACATTCGGATCCAAACGGGGATCAGTTTTCAAAACCGTGCCCCAGTACACCGAACGAAAAAAATATTCCGTTAATACCAATTGACTCGTAAAAATATAAGGTTTTAAAAAATTTCAATTTTAGAATGTTTCGGTAGTTAAAAATTACAGATATCACATTTATACGTGTATTTTTATTACTACCGGTATTTTATTTATCTAGTCTACTATTCATAGTACTTTTCTACTATTCATTACTATTCATATATCTTTACTTTTTCTACTACCTATTCTTATACCTACTATAAACCTCGGGAATTTTCCACAATAATACACGACTCTAAAGTAGAATGTATAAACTAGTTAATAGACTTAGATCCCAATAAAAGCCTAAGAATAGATCAATATCTGGAATTTGGTTAGATAAAGGATTTAGAAATCGAATAAAGAATTTCTTTAACCCTAGTTGATACCAAAAACGAGATTTCGTATTTTGGATGGATAATTCAAGATATGATTAATAGAAAATCTAAATCTCAAACCCGAAACTTGTTTTACAAATAGATTTAAATAGAAAAATATAAATATAGAGATTAAATGATTCCTTTTGAACTTAACAATGATTTGAGATTAGAATAAGGAATAGTAATGAGCCTAAGTTTGGATTTAAACCCTAAATTCAAGGTCCCTAGATAGTATTAATAGCTACTAATAAGATTTCTTGATAGGTATTAAAAATTAAAGATATATATACAGTTTAACCTCTATATCAAGTGCGATACCAAGAAATTAGTTAACTACGTTTATAGACAGAAAACGATAATCTAAAGATAAACCGTTAGGATTATAAATATGCAACGAAAACATAAACTGTTGTATAACTCAAGATCTAAATTTCAAATAATTAATCTTACGCTATAGTTCTAATTCGAGTTTTCTTAAGCTATTGAAACCTAAAATAAAAATTGACCTAATGAGTTCAGGAAACTTTAATCGCGGGAGATAAAATTATACGAATAACTAATCACGTATATATAAAACTTAAATTTGTATTGTTTGATAATCTAAATATTTTATATAACCCTATAAATATATTTTTGTATAAAAACTCTCAAATATTAGCTAATTTGTACCCGTATAACTTGTTAAACTATCCTAAAATTAAATTAAATTAATTAACTAATATATATATATATGCATTCTGTGGAGAAGAATTCAGCTAAGTGCATGGGAAGAAGAGAAGCCGGAATTGATCAATAATTCACCCAAAATTGTCAACAAAAGCAACCTAAGGACCAATTAGATAAAGCCAACTCAACATAGCATTAATTAGCATGAAAATAACATACCAAATGCAACCAAATGTAGAGCAAAATCGAAGGAAATTTGGAGGAAAGAACGCAGCCGCAAGTTCTCCTTTCATTCTTCTATATATATATATATATATATTTGTGTGTGTGTGTGTTTTAATACCCATTATGAAGAAACAAACAACCCTCATTAATTCGCAAACTTCCCAGAACGAAACTACTCCTACATAGCCACCGAAACGAACTAAAAACAGAAAATAAACAGATCAAATCATCCAAATACGAATCAAAAGGAAAACAATACGAAAAACCCTTGGAAACGAGTTCAAAGGTAAGTTGATGAAGTTCGAATGATTTTCTTTCAAATTTAAACATTAGAACTGACTTCTGATAATCATAGGAACATAATCAACACCGATACTAGCTTCGATTTTCATCGGATCGGCCCAACCGAGGTAAAAATACAAAACCCTAGCTATATTTTAGTAAGATCAAGATCTAAGTATATATGTTTGAAGACGTGTTAAGAGTTGTTTTATGTCTATATATAAGATATAGAAACACTTAGGAACGGTTTATTAATGTTTTTAAAGTGGAAAATTTAACAAAAATGAATCAGATCATCGGGGAAGATGATGAACAATGCTAACACTGTCCATAAGCCGGTAGTGTAGTCGTTCAATGCCGGCGGCTTACAAGGATAGGCCGGCGGCGTAGAGACGGCTTGCACCAAACAGAAGCTACGTAAAAAAATTATTTTCACGTAAAATGAATGTAAGCCGGCTATCTGGAAATCTACGCCGACGGCGTAAGACCGACGTACGTTGAAATCCGACAGCTTTCAAAGCCAGTGCAATCAATATGAAATAATTTGCAAAACCAAATCAATACCGGCACCTGGGTTTCAAGGCCGGCGGCTTTGAGCCAACGTACACCTAAAATTCTTCTACGAAAGCTTGTTTTGAAATAAACAGAATTTATATATATAATCATAAGCCTACTGAATATATTTTATATATATAATATATAGAATTTATTAAATAAATAAGTAAATACAAATATTTAGAATATTTTGATTAATAATTCTTAAAGCTCTAGAATTAAAGAAAATATTAAAGTGTTAATAAAAGTTATAACTAGTCAAATATTTGTTTTAAATAGATAAAATAGGTAAGAATGGAAATTGAAATAAGCTAAATTTTTTAGTAATGAGACTTCTAAAAATAACAAGATAATTATATGACATAAATTAGGAGAAACACGACGACACTAAGTAATAATAAATAAATATAATTTTCTATATTAGGTTCGGTATAGAATAACATAAAATTTGTATTAGTCATTACCAAAACTTGATAAATATCAAGTTTAGGACACAAGCCACATATAGAAATTTAGTCATACAATCTATATTATATTGATGAATACTTTATTCATCTTAATAGGTGACTTTGATAACTTAGAAGATCTTCCAGCTGATTATTACGATTGAGTCAGTATGAGCAAGTAAGTAATTCAGTCATATTGTACTGTTTGTGCTTGTAAGTAGTTGAATATATAATGCAAAGATAATCAAACGAATGTTTTGTTGAAAGTATGTTGTAATCTGATTGTATGATTGTAATCTATCCTTATAAAAGTGATAATGCAATGATTTGATGTTGTGAAATAGTACGATGATGATTGTGTGTGTAATGTATGATCACCATGAAATTGAATAAGAACTATTGACTTAATGAAATAATTTGATCATGTATTGCACGAACTGCATTATTGCATATATAAAGGGATGACAGCCTACTACGTATTAATATTTCAGTTCTCTGTTAATGCTTGGTTGTTCTAATGTGTTAGTTCTTCCAAGGTTTTCTTTGTTCAGTTGGTTCTACGGGAACTAAGTGGCACCGAAGAACGTCGCCCATAGTATTACTTTGAAATGATTAATACTTAGGGAGTTTCTAAGGTGGATGTAGGAGATGGTCAGTTTAATTGATTATATTCAAATTGATAACCCTAAAACGAGAAATCGTTGATTCTCCTGTAAACTTAGTCTCTCCTAGGCAGGTGGGTCATGGAGTAATGGTTCTTCAACCCTTAAAAAGAGGGCGTAAATCTTTTTCTTGTTTGGATTCTAGATCATCTAAGCTTGTATCTGTGCATATGGTTGAGTGCTTGCATTGCATATGATTTGCTAATAACTTGTGTGATGTATGATATGTCTGGTTATTCAATGAGCTGTGGTTTCACTCATACTCTAACAGTCTTTTCAGGTTTACCTTACGACCATGGTTAGTCACTTCCAGGAGTATGGCTCCGGTAAGAGCTTAGGAGCTGGAAGTATATGGTTATACTTGGGAATAATGGTTATGTACTTCTAGAATAGATTAGTTAGTACTATTGTATCAGTTGTGAACTTCAAGAAGTCTACTTGGATTGTAATAGTTATGTAATGTTTATTCACTAATTTATTTCTTACATCTATTTATCATTTCTTATCAAGCAACTAAAAGATCCTGTTATTTGAACACCTGCTATTCTCTGAAGGTAATCTAGTGATAGTATTCAAGTGAGACTTGTTTACATCTACTAGGGTACCCTCGGGGCGTGACACCCACATACCTATTTCTTACAATTATTTTTTATAAAAATTCTACACCACAAATTACTAAACTTCTCTTATACTTTTCTTCTAAAATTAATTTTTAATCAATTTTCTTTCTCCTTCTTTCCCATTGATGTCCATCTCCTCTCTCTCTTCACTCTCAATTATTTTCTTTTTCAATTAATTTAATTACATCTAATTTTCACTCCAAAATTCTATAAATATCCCTGTAAGCCCCTGAATTTTTTAGAAAATGGTTTTGGAATACCAAATTGAAACCCTAAAGTCTGACCCAAGTTGAAACCGAACCTTAACCAATTTCGATCACGGGATTTTATAAGAGAATCTTCAAAAACAAAAAAATAGAAAGTTCAATAATCGTTCGATTCGAAAACCCGAACATAAGAAGGACCACCTATCCGATCCCTGAGGTAAACCCCTCAGTTTCTAAGGTAAGTTGGATTAAACCTAACCCTAGTCAAACCCAGAGTTTCAAGTCAACACAAGACATCAAACAATTTCCTCCGTCAAACCTGCGTTCTCAAACCCTAGAAAACGAAATTTAGTTAATGGCTTGTAATAGTTCGTAATAATAAAGGGTAACATAAAAATATCAGATTCGCGAATTTCGAGTATTCTTCGGACTCAAACGAAATCAGTTCTCGAAAAGCATGTCCCGGAGCTCGAAATAATAAAAATATTCCAATAACACCAAAAGACGCGTAATTAAACAAGGATTTCAAATATATCAGTTTTAGAATTTTTCGGTAACTAAAAATTACAGATACAGCTCGTTTACGCGTATTTTTATTACTATCGGTATTTTATATGTCTAGTCTACTATTCATAGTACTATTCCTATTATTCATTACTATTTCACTATCTCTACTTTTTCTTACACCTATTTCTTACTACCTACATACCTATTTTCTTACTTTTTACATTTTCAATATAACTTTATTCACATCAAACTTTACACATTATTTCTTTTCTTACAAAAAATTACAAAACAAATCAATTCCTCCCCCTCCACACACCAAACTGGTGCCACTTTCTCTCTCTTCCTCTAAATTATTTTTCTCTTTCAATTTATTTAATTACATCAAAAATTCACTCCAAAAATTCTATAAATACCCTCTTCCTCCTTCATTCTTTCACACATCCATTTTACATAATAAAACTCTACCAAAATTCCCTCTCAAAACCTCTCTTCAACAAATCTCTCTCAAAACACTCTCTACCAATTTCTTCTCTTCAAGAAAAGTAACAAAAACACACTACCCATTCATCTCTTTTCAAATCCCCTATTTAACCTTAGGTAAAATCTTATTTATATTTCTTCATCATATTCATACGACTTAGCACGAGCTTAGTGTATGTTTCTTAGACTCATATGAGTTAAAAGAGCAACAATATGTTTATGTTTTATTTTTGTTCATGTTCATATTTTACATTATGTTATTATGTTGTTATTATTATTGTTATTATTATTTTTGCTCTAATCTAACTTCTATATATAGTATTATGTATATATATATTTATTTAGAGCATATAAGCTCATTTGTTATTTATTTACTATCATGTCTTGCAATTTATTTATTTACTTGTTTTATGCAATTTATTAAGACTAGTCTTTCTAGTCTTAGACTTGTCCATATCAAGTCAAAACAATTTTCTTTCTTTTCTTTTCTTTTCTTTTGGGACTAGTCTATTCTTAGTTCCGGGTTGCCTTGATGAAGCTAAGGCTCCCAATACATGATCGGGATACCTTGATAAAGCTAAGGTTCCCAATGCTTGACTATTTTATTATGTTTATTTACTTACAAGTATTTCTTTCTATCTTATTATGTATTATCTTTACTTTTACATTGCTACATAATCATATTCATGCATGATTATAATGTTCTTGTCTTAAGTAAAAATAAAAACGGATTCTTTCTTAAACAAAGAAAAGTGAACTAGATTTCTCAATAAAGGAGCTTTCAACAAAGAAGTCTAAATATTGTTTTTAAAAGCTTAAGTAAGTTAATCATAAGTTTTAAAGTATTAGTGCCCAAGATTTTTTCAAATGAAAGAAACTCATTTTTTTTATAAATCAAAACTAAATACTCCATAAAGATAGAATTTTTTTAGCCTTAAACTAAAGACTTTAACTCAACTATATCTTTTAATAGGTTCATTATAGATTTTGAAAATCACATATTAAGAAAGTTTCTTCAAAACTTAAATTGTTATTCTCTTTTCAAAATTAAAATGAAATTTTTTGCTAAGTTCTAATGTTAACAATTCTTTATTAAGAAAGCTTTTCTTATAAACTTGTCTAAGGGAATTATTCTACCATTTAAGAAATATTAATAATAAAAAAAGTTTTTCAAACCAAGATAAAATCAACTCACTATTTTGGAAACCAACTTAGAAAAATGAAATTTGCCAAGAAAATAAAGTTTCAAAAGTACACTTATTTCCTAGAAAAGAAAAAGGATATAAAAATTAGAGGGAAATATACAATTAACACAACTCCAAATATTTGACCACATAAAAAAAATTAAAGAATATTTTGAAAAGTTTATTTTAAAGTTAGTAGATAACTTAAAGAACCAAATTTTAAAAATTAATTTACTTTTGAAAAGTTAGGAAATGGAATTATCATAAGGAAAACACTCACTCATAACAACTCAAATATATTTTAGTTTTCCTTCTAACAATTCAAAAAGAAGAAAATTTCAAAAGTTTTATCTTCTAAAACCCTTAAAGACAAATTGTTTATGAAATATCAATATTAAGGCAACACTACAACAATCATTGTTAATTTTTTATCACTTTCATTAAATTTATTAAAGGTATTCTTTATTGAATTAGATAACTCATTTATTTTTACTTTCAAACCACCGATTTCTTCTTTTAGCACATTATTTTCTTTTCTTAAATTTTTCATTATTAGCATGCAATTTTTCATTATCATGTTTTAAAATATCGTTTTCATCAACAAGCAAAGAATTTGTTTGTTTTAAAAACTCTTTTTCATTCTTAAGCAATTTTATCTCATTATCGTTTTTAGCTAACTTTAAGTTAGCCCTTTTAAGAGCTTTTAATAATTTTTTCATTTCAACAAGCATATCATCTTCAGTTACTTCATTATCAGATTCAAAATGTACCTTAGAAGTAGCTATAAGACATAGATTTGCTGCTTCCTCTTCTTCATCAGATTCTTCTAGATTACTCTCTATGTCATCTAAATCACTCCATGTTGCTAACATAGCTTGACTTTTCTTTTTGTACATCTCCATTTTCTTTATCAATGTTGGACATTCATACTTTATGTGACCTGACTTCTTACATTCATAACATTGGATCTATTTCTTCTTGTTTTTCTTTTCCTTTTCCTTGTAAGCCTTTCCTGCAACATTTTTCTTATATTCAGTAGTTTTCTTTAAAATACTAAATTTCTTACCTCTTTGTTTCTTGAAGAATCGATTGCGCTTTTTAACTAGTAGAGTTATGTCTTGTTCTACTTCATCTTCACTATCATCAGATTCGGCTTGAATAATTTCCTTAGCTTTGAATGCAATCCCTTTGGTACTACTTTTAGCTCCTTGAGTGGTCTTTTTGTGGGATTCATAAGCCATTAGCTTTTCTCTTAGTTGGAGATCCTTTGCTTCTTCTATTGCAGTTTTCTTGGCATCCCAAGAGGGTAGCAAAATCCTCAACATTTTTCTCATAAGATTAGGATCACCAATCACTTTGCCAAGTGACGCCAGCTCATTTGTTATTGTAGTAAATTTGTTAAAAGCATCTTTGACAGGCTCATCAATTTAAAATTTAAACAGTTCATATTATTGAAGTAAAGCATTAATTTTAGTTTCTCTAATCGTATTTGTTCCTTCATAAGTTTAACTCAATCTATCCCAGATTTCCTTTGCTGTTCCACATGAAGATATCAAATAAAATTCTGATGCAGCAATAGTAGTCAACAACAAGTTTTTAGCTTTGTTGTTCTTCTCAATGATCTTCTTCTTAGCATCTATCAGAATTGAATTTCCATTCATTGTAATCACATTATCTCCAATGGAGATAACCTGCCAAGAATCATAATCATTGGCTTTAATGTATGTTTCCATATGCATTTTCCAATAAGAAAAATTTGAACCATTAAAGAAAGGAGCACGATTAATTGCAACATTGTTCTCAACCATTTTAATTGGGTCACTCAATTCCATAAAAGAACCTGCTCTGATACCAATTGTTGGTCCCACTTAATAATAAAAAAGGGGAGGTTGCATTGATTATTAATAAAAATTATCGCCTTTAAAAAATCCCTTCGGTTTAAATATGAGAACAATATAAACAATTATTAAAGTAAATTGCAAGAATTTAAAAGATAGGGAAAAGAGAATCATATAGCATTTTATAGTGGTCCTGCCTTGTGCGTCAGTCCACTCTTCCAGCTTCGAACCAGAAACTCCGTTATCCTATGGGTTTGTTCCACTATATCCAATAACTTCAAGTTACAAGATTGTACAATCCTCTCTGCTCAACTCTAACAGCTATCCTCTAGCTACAATCGATCTACATAGTCTAATATTGTAATTGAACTATCAACTAAGAAGGCAACAATACGTTTCTTCCTTTACAAATAAAAATAATAAAATTGTAATATTGCAATGAAGAAAGAAAATTGCATAAATTTAGCTCATGAATAAATATGTGAATAGTAGCGTGTGTTTTCTCTTTATAACAAGGAAAGACTTCTCAGTATAAGTTTTGTATTTTGTACGAGAAAGAAAGAGAGAGCAAGTTTAGCTTCAATGAATGGATGAAAATAGCAAAAATCGTATGTTTTGTACTTCCCTCTATTTTCTATGGAGTATATATTATCTTGTCGTGAATTCTTCGTATACTTTGAATTTTAGATCCAACATTCAAAATTGATGGATAAGCTTCCCAATGAACTCGAATGATATCTGTTGTTCGTTATCCTTTTCTTCAAATTCAAATCTTGTATATCTTATCTCCTTTTTTGAAATTTAAAAAACTTTTCGAAATTCATACAGAAAGAAGATGATAATTCTTCCTGTGATAAAAATCTATTGTGGATAAAGTCTCCCGCATATATCTCGGATAAAATCTGATAATCATTATCCCACTTTCAAATTCAAATACTGCAGAAAATAATAGGCATAACAATCCCATGTGAATATCTTGCTCTTGTTTATCCTGTTCCAGACGTTGTGGATGGTCTTCCTGTTGGTAATTATGCCATAGGCCAAATAGTTTTATGTTCCCTAATTAGATTAGGGATTCTTATGTTCGTTAATTATCTTATAATTTATTTAATAAATTATAATATAATTATTTATCCCTAATTAGATTAAGGGGTAAAAATGTCATTATTGAATGACATTATAAATAGAACATAAGGGTTTGTCTTTAGGGTTAGACAACACATGTTGTCACATTAGACTGCAGTGAATCACTGTAAACCCTAAAACAAATAACACGAGAGTCGTGATTAGAAAGTTTAATCCCGTTCGAATCTAGAAGGTGTTTTAGATTGTGCTAGCACACAGAGGATCTTTAAGGAGCATTCATTCGTGTGGATACCGTAGAGGGTGTTTGCATTTGCAATATCTCAGATCCGAATTTCCAGATTTGAAAAAGTACCAAAAAGGTATGGATCTGAAATCTTTATCCTGTTCTGATCTAATCGATACACATGGATACTGGGTTAGGGTTTTCTTTTGATTCCGCTGCAAAAAGATTTGATCTTTATAAAAATTTTAAACCCTTGGAACCCAACAGTGGTATCAGAGCCGCTTGTGTTTTTATTAGATTGAAATTAGTTTATGATTTGCATGTGATGCTATGAAAGTTGAATTTTTGAGATTCAATTTTGTACATGTTAATTGTGAAATTAATTTGAGTTTGCAAAAATCTAAATCAATACAAATATGGATTTGTAATTATATTATAGTACCTTGCTTTAATGGATTGAATAGATCTGGTGTAATTAGTTTACAAAGGATCTTTAGAGTTTTTCTTAACAGCATGTTGGTTCATGAAAAGCAGATTAGATCTGCATGATCGCGGTTATCAATTACAAGATGTTATTGGACGTTTGATTTATTAAAAAAAATACAGATGCGATCTGTTTGTGTAACTGAATCACACGTCAAGTTGTGCGCCTGAATACAAAAGCAGATTGGATTTGTTATGACGTGGTCTGACTAGCGCGATCGTTCCATATGCTGCGGACGTCCAATAATTAACCAAAAAAAAAAAAAAAGGGAATGAACAGCGTGATAATGTTTCAAGCGGATTAGATCCGTGTTCTCACTTCGAGTGGTTCCTCTTTCGAATTGCTTTCCTCGGATTGGTTAAGCATCTAAATTAGACTTCTACGAATGATCCTCAGATTTGGAACAATGAATCGGACGTCTAATATCAGTTATGAACTGCATATTTAATTTAAAAAAAAATGCGTATATTCTTGGAGTCTTTTAATATATATGATATGGTTCAATTGTTGAACAGATCTGGGTTGTTTTAAAACAAATTGTTTAATTATTGAACAATTTTTTAGTTTTAAGAAAGGATTTTCATGAAAAATTTTGGAAACAATTTTAAAGGGTTTTAAAAAGGAGTTTCAATTTTTTCAAAAGGATTTCCCTCACCCAGATTTCCCTTACCCACAAGGGGACGCAGTCCCCTTGACCCCTGCAATTTTTCGACTATTATGATAGTCAACATATGTGAGTGGTTTTGAATTGTTTTAAGCCATATGTATAATTTTCATATATGTTGTGTTGAATGCATGGTGCATAGTATGGCTCTAAGACCTATGTGATTAGCAGGTTGCTTTCTTTTACATCTTGGGTTGTAATTTTATAAATACGGCCTGCGTGTCGTTTTGTTTTGTTGTATCTTCTTTATCTTGTAATGAAGACATGAAGATGTTATGAAGATTAACATAGATTAAGGGCCATACTATGACACTTTCTCTTTTTCTTTATAAGCATGTTATACCATATATGATGATATATGTGAATGTATGTGATACCATGTTTGCACATTTACATGCTTAGTATCCATCTAATATGATAAGGTTTTAACATATAGATAAAATAAACCTTTACAAAATACTAAGTCATAAAATGCCTTCCATGTTTCGACACCTGTCAAGACTTAGATTGTCCAATTGTAGGTTCTGCCAAAGCAGGGTACAAAAGACCATCCTAGTCAGACAGGAGTGAATAATAGTGTTATTTGCATGTCGTAATGGTTAGACTTAAATAGGCCATCAAAACGGTTTTGGGCCTATGGCATTAAATGGGATTATTTGGCCGGGACATGTGATGTCAATCCCATAACAAGAGTTACATGTGATGTAATTGGAAAAGGGTTTCCTACCTAAATAACTAAATTTTGAGCGTCATGCCAAAGCTGACTCAATATTTGGTGAAATATGGATCTTATTCTACTAAGAAAATTTGTTTTCCAAATTAATATTGAAGGGTTATTAATTTGATAAAATAGTAGAAGTATGTAAAATGACTTATATAAAGATAATTAACTTTGCATGCCTCTGTATGTAGATCATGACAACAAACAACATAACCTTGCGATCGATTCTTGAAAAGATAATCTGAATACCACAAATTTCCTTGATTGGTACCGTAACTTAAGAATTGTTCTTAAGGATGAAAGGAAATTAAATGAACCAATCCCTAATGAACTTGTTGCTGATGCTCTAAGAGTTGTAGACTCTTTGAATGTCACTTGCATCATGCTTGCCACTATGAATCCTGAGCTTCGGAAGCAAATGGAAGACATGGAGGCATACGATATGATCATACACCTTTAGGAAATGTTCCAACAATAGGCAAGGCATGAGAGATTTGTGATCACACAAGTATTGAATTGTGTTGGTTCAAAAGGGATAGGGCAAGAAGAGAAAAGCCAATGGTAGGGGTAAGGGCAAAGCTGAAAGGTCGGAACAAAGCTAAAGGGCTCAAAACCCAGCCTAAGGTTAAACCACCAAAGGAAGGGGTTTGCTTCTTCTGCAATGAACCAGGTCATTGGAAGAGGAATTGCAAACTATCTTTGGAAGATCTGAAAAGGAAAAAGGATAGTGAGACTATTTCTTTAAGTATTTATGTTATACATGTCAATTTATCTACTTATATATCAAGGGTATTAGATACCAGATATAGCTCTCACATTTGTGTAAATGTGTAGGGTCTTAAGCAAAGTAGAGAATTGGCAAAAGGCGAAGTGGACCTACGTGTGGCTAATGGAGCAAAAGTTATTGTATTAGCTGTAGGAAATTTTGAATTAGCTTTGCCTTCTGGACTTATTTTAAGTAACTGTTACTATATGCCTGCTATGAGTAGCAATGTTATTTCAGTTTCATGTTTGGACATTGATGGTTTTAGATTTGTTATTAAGAATAATACAATCTGCATCCATTATGGAGACATCTTTTATGATTTAGTCATTTAATGAATGGTCTCCATGTTCTAAACTTTGATGAATCTGATAATAAGTCCATTTATAATATAAATACCAAAAGATTCAAATCCGACTTACTTCTGGAATTGTCATTTAGGACACATTAAAAAGAAACACATATCAAAACTTCATCAAGATGAGTTTTTAGATTCATTTGATTTTGAATCATATGAATCATGAGAATCTTTTTAATGGGTAAGATGACAAAAACTCCTTTTACTGGACAAAGTGAGAGAGCTACTGACTTGTTGAGTCTCATACATACAGATGTATGCAGACCATTGAGTTCACCTGCTAGAAGAGGTTATTTAATCCAAGATTTTTCTGACTATCTTAGGGATTATGAGATAATCTCACAATTAACTCCTCCAAGAATACCATAATGGACTGGTGTTTCTAAATGGAGAAATTGAACCTTATTAGATATGGTTCGATCAATGATAAGTCAGACAGATCTTCCAATATTCTTTTTGGGGTATTCCCTAGAAACTGTTGCGTCTATATTGAACGAGGTTCCATCAAAATCGGTTGAAATGACACCATATGAGTTATGGAATGGGAAACGTCCCAGTTTGTCTTTTTAAAGATATTGGGCTGTGATGCATATGTCAAACGTCAAGTGTCTGACAAGCTCGCACCCAAATCTAATATATGGTTGTTTGTGGGATATCCAAAAGAAACAAAAAAAAAAAGGATATTACTTCTAAAACCGATTTGAGAACAAAGTGTTTGTTGCTCGTAATGGTTACTTTCTAGAAAGAGAATTTGTCTCTAAAGAAACCAGTGGGAGTAAAATATAACTCGAAGAAGTTCGAGAACCACAAACTAACATAACACCCATGATGGATGTTCAATCAGACTTGCAAGTAGTTGCTGAGCCTGAACCACTAGCTAAAGGCCTGGGTAGGTCTGGTAGGATTTATCATGAGCTTGAAAATATGGATTTCTCAACACTGACAATTGTGATGTTATACTCATAGATCAAGATGAGCCCACATCTTACCAGGAAGCGATGGAGGGCCCTGACTCTGAGAAATGGTTATCAACCATGAAATTAGAAATGCAATCCATGTACGATAATCAAGTTTAGACTTTGATTGATCCACCTGATGTTGTTAAGACTATTGGGTGTAGATGGGTTTTTAAGAACAAAACTGACATGGATAGCAAAGTGCATACCTACTAAGCACGACTAGTTGCAAAAGGTTTTAAGCAAACTCATAGTATAGACTATGATGAAACCTTTTCACTTGTAGTCATGCTTTAGTTTGTGAGAATTCTTCTTGTTATAGCTACGTATTATGACTACGAGATATGGCAAATGGATGTCAAAACAGCCTTCTTGAATGGAAACATCATTGAGGATGTGTACATGACACAACCGGAGGGTTTTGATAATCTAGGGAATTCACATAGGGTTTGTAAGCTTCAAAGATCCATTTATGGATTAAAGCAAGCATCTCGGAGTTGGAATCTTCGTCTTTATGATGCAATCAAACAGTTTGATTTCATCAAGAATGAATATGAATCTTGTGTTTACAAGAAAGTTAGTGGGAGCGCAATAGTTTTCTTAGTGTTTTATGTAAACGACATATAGTTCATTGGAAACGATATTCCTACATTACAAAATGTCAAGACATGATTAGGAAATTGTTTCTCAATGAAGGACTTAGGTGAAGCTGCCTATATTCTAGGCATTAAGATCTATTGAGATAGATCTAGAAGGAGCATTAGCCTAAGTTAGAGTGCATACATTGACAAAGTACTAAAAGGATTTAGTATGGAAAAATCTAAAAGAGGATTTCTCCCAATGTCACATGGAATTAAATTGAGTAAGACTCAATGTCCTGCTTAGAAGGAGGAGCGTGAACACATGAGTAGGATTCCATATGCTTCTGCTATTGGTTTCATCATGTATGCCATGTTATGCGCTCGACCAGATGTCGTTTATGCATCACTAGTTGGTATCAGTCAGATCCATGTGAGAGTCACTGGATAGTAGTCAAAAACAGTCTAAAGTACTTGAGAAGGACTAAGGATGTCGTTTTGATAAATGGGATAGGAAACTGATCTTGTGGTAAATGGTTACATAAATATCAGTTTTCAGTCCAATTTTGATGATTTCTGATCGCAAACAGGTTATGTATTTTGTTTAAATGGAGATACTATAAGCTGGAAGAGTTCCAAACAGTATACTGTTGTGGATTCTACCATAGAGGCAGAGTATATAGCAGCATCGGATGCAGCTAAGAAACCAAGATCACATCAGTGATCCAAAAAATACTCAGATGTTATCATCTCATTCGAGTGATCATCGATAGAAGAGATGTTAAGATATGCAAAGTACATACAGATGACTATGTAGCAGATCCATTGACTAAGCCATTTCCACAGTCAAAGTATGATGGTCATACTAGAGCATTAGGTGTTAGACCTGTATCTAACCAAGCCTAGTGCAAGTGGGAGATTGCTAGTGATGTGCCCTAAGCATATGGATTCTATGTCATTGAATGTTTATTATCATTATAGTATATTTGTCATTTTCTTTATCAAAGTTGTTATTGGCTTTTTGTTTTGATAAAGTATTATTCCTTGAATAAATTGGTTATTCCTTATGTCATTAAAGTATGTCACTTTAATAGTAAAACCATAAGGTGAGAAATAACTTTATTCTAAATTATCCCTAGTCGTTCATTATATGAAATAATAATGAATTAAGACTAGTATGTTGGCTGGATGATGATCATGTTTTACTGATTATGGATATGAGATGTCAATTCAGCACATGAATACATGTAAGAGTACATTGTATTGGATTGACCAAATATGAGAATACTATATGGATCAATGCGATAAGTATTTCTCATTTGCAGTGTTATTTTAGTCCTTAGACCTGAAATCATCATAGATTCCAACATGAGAAATATTGTGTTTTGACTCAATCAAACATTATCTTTAACCGGATAATTATAAAGGTTGGGATTCGGCATAATATGAATCATGTAGAGGAAGTTGAGTGATTAAGATGGGATTTGTTCCTCTCATTAATTTGAGAGAGATATCTTTTGGGCCTCTTGATGGGTAAGACTGAGAAATGCATGGCCATGCTCGAATGAATTGATAAGGAGTTATCAATATCATTTGTTTAAGTCAGTCATACTCTGGAATCAAGAAATATGTGATTAAACGATATAAGTGTGTATTGATCCACACCTTATGTTTAATTATAAGATATCGTGTAACAAAAGGATTAAATAACTGACTGTTAATAGGTAGAGTCGGATCACCGATCTTCACTTAATTTGGGTAGACATAATGTCTTGCTAGAGACCAATTATGTCTTGTAGATCTAAAGTGTGTTTTAGATCTACTGCCAACATTAAGTGAACCTACAGGGTCACACACAAGAATGAACTAAAAGGATCGTGGACTGAATTTAAATAAGTCCAACGGGAATAATAAACAATTATAATTTGGCCTAATGCAAGTGGGAGATTGTTGGTAATTATGCCCTAGGCCAAATAGTTTTATGTTCCCTAATTAGATTAGGGATTCTTATGTTCGTTAATTATCTTATAATTTATTTAATAAATTATAATATAATTATTTATCCCTAATTAGATTAAGGGGTAAAAATGTCATTATTGAATGACATTATAAATAGAACATAAGGGTTTGTCTTTAGGGTTAGACAACACATGCTGTCACATTAGACTGCAGTGAAACACTGTAAACCCTAAAGCAAATAACACGAGAGTCGTGATTAGAAAGTTTAATCCCGTTCGAATCTAGAAGGTGTTCTAGATTGTGCTAGCACACAGAGGATCTTTAAGGAGCATTCATTCGTGTGGATACCGTAGAGGGTGTTTGCGTTTGCAACATCTCAGATCCGAATTTCCAGATTTGAAAAAGTACCAAAAAGGTATGGATCTGAAATCTTTATCCTGTTCTGATCTAATCGATACACATGGATACTGGGTTAGGGTTTTCTTTTGATTCCGCTGCAAAAAGATTTGATCTTTATAAAAATTTTAAACCCTTGGAACCCAACACTTCCCTTATCTATTGTACTTGAAAACTGTTATAAATCTATTAACTTTCCACAAGTATAGATAGCCTTCTTTTGCAGCTTGAATTTTGATAATAATTGAAAATATTCAAGCCTTTGACATCTTACTAATAAAAAAATATCGGTGTCTTTAATTACTATTATTGAGCCTTGTATGAATATCCATTTGACCTCGATAACACAGTTGTTGAATAAGCATTATTGTAGCCTCAATAAAAATCTATTTGATTAATCAAATCCTTGACTATTAAAAACATATTAGATTAACTTGTATTTGTCAAAAACTGACTCTTTCTGATAACATGAATTTTTAATCCTTGATTATCTTAAACACTTAAATCCCCTTAGATATTATCCTACTTCAATGGAACAAATAAGTATATTACCCAAATATACTTATTATCTCGGAGCTAGGTCTTCAATATTATCATTTGTACTAAATTAAGACATAATTGATCTCATTTGGGAAGATGAACAGTAGCTTCGTGAAACCAGACTTGCTACCAAAGTTGAAGTAAAAGTTCTGTGAAACCTTTTGTGTTTTTGGAGTTGTTCATTTTACTTATAGCTAACCTTTTGGAAAACCTTCAATGAACACGATATAATAGATTTTTTAGTTCCTTTATATATAAACTCTTTTGATACCACTTTGTGAAAACTTTCAGGATATGTTTTACTTTATATGATCATAAAAGAACTTTTTCATACTATATCTTAGTTCATTTGTTCTTCTAACTAAAGTTTTGTAAAATAATCTGTTTAAGAACACTCCCTGCTTACTTAACAAAGTAATTAGATGTAAATCCCCGAAATTTTTGGAGTCGAATTATAGTTTAAACCCTAATCGGAAGTCAACCGGATTTTCCAAAGTCAACAAAGCCCTAGTTTACCGTAACCGCTTAAGTCCGGCATCGCCGTTTTCTCTAGCCCTAGAAAACAAAGTTGGAAAAGTTAGCTATAATAGTTTGTAATAGCTATAGGTTTTATAAAAATTTCAATTTTGCAAAATTCAAAGGTCCTTAGAACCCGATCGGACACAGTTCTCGAAAAACGTGTCCGGAAGCTCGGAATAGGAAAAATATTCCGAATATACCGTTAGACTCGTAAAAATATGAGATTTCCGAAAATATCAATTTCGTAATTTTTCGTTAGCTAAAAATATCATATATCGCTTTTATACGCGTATTTTCTTACTACCGGCATTAAATTGTCATGTCTACTTTTACATTACACTATTTTCTACTATTCTATACTATTCACTTATCTCTACTTTTTTTTTACAACCTATTCTTACAACCCATACACATATTTCTTACAAATTTTCATTTCCAATACAACTTCACATCTTTCACTTCTTACTTTTAATTAACAAAATAACAAAAAAATAAATTTCCCCCTCTTCTATGCATGAAAGTAGTGCCGCCGCGCCCCTATAATGCCTCAAATTGTTTTATTTTTCAATTATTTAATTAACACAAATTATCTCCCACATTTTCCTATAAATACCCCCTCATACCTTCATTTCTTTCACACCACTTCTTCTCTAAAGTTACTATACCAAAATCTCTCTCAAATTCTCTCCAAGAAGTTCTTACAAGAAAAGCTCTCTTTAGTCTTTCTTTAGGTAAACTTTCTTCAAGAAAATCCTCCAAGCTTTCTCTATGTTCATCTACTTAGTATGAACTTAGTGTGTGTTTTCTAAAACCATGAAGGTTAAGAAAGCAACATTAGGTTCATACTTTGTATTTGTTCATAATCACAAATTCCTTTATGTTTTCTTTATGTTTATTACTATCTAAATATCTATATAGCTATATATATTATTTAGAGCATATAAGCTCAATGTCTTGCAATTTATTTATCTTTCATGCGATTTATTTACTTCATTGCAATTTATTTATTTCAAGTTGATTTTAAGACTAGTCATTCTAGTCTTAGACTTGTCCTCATCAAGTCAAAACAATTTCTTTTTCTTTTCTTTTCGGGACTAGTCTTTTCTTAGTCCCGGGGTACCTTGATGAAGCTAAGGTCCCAATACTTGATTTACTTTCTTATTTGCTTAATCTTTCAAGTTATTATGTTCCTTTATATTTCTATAATTTATGATTCATATTTATGCATGAACATAATGTTTTTGTCTCAATAAAAATAAATGGGAAGTGTTATCATAAACTAAAGGTTCTTATTAAATAAAAATAGGAAATAGATTTTCTAAAAACTCATGAACATGCTTGGAAATGGTTTATCTTACATAGACAAAAGGTTTTATGAAAACTTATAGAAATTCTTTTGGAATCATTACAAGAAACAAAAATGTCATTTTATTACTTTTTGAATCCAAGTTTAGAAAATAAAACCTCACTTTAGGAAATTAAAGCAATTACAAGAGATTAAGTTTAGAAAGAGAATATTCATCTCCAATAACTCAAGATCTTTCAAAAATAAAATGAATATTTCAATAGAATCTCAAGTTCCAAGTCTTTTAAAACCTTACTTTTTATAAGTTAAGACAACTTCATTTACTTCATCCATTTGTTATGAGTCATTGCATATATGTATACATCTTTCAAAAAGTTTACAAAGTACTTGAAATATTTATCTTTTCATTTGAGCTTTGCTTACAAGAAGGAAAACAAGTTTTTGCAAATTCGTGGCAAATCTGGTCGCTGTCTTTTCGGAACCCAAACGACTTAGTTTTATGAAAATAAGCTTAGAAATGCATAGATCTTTTCAAGTAGGTAGAAAACGATATATTATACGTGAAATTTCGAGTTAAAATGAGCAAGTTATGGCCATTTTAAGTTGGAATTTCTCCTTATACGATTTTACCGCGATTTTAAGAAAAGATTAGAAACTTCAAGAATAGAAATTCATGAAATACTCATCTTAGGTGTTCTTCTTTCTTTTAGATAATCTCGAGGAGGATTGTTCATATCCCGAAGATTACTACGATTAGTGGAAATCCCGAACGACTCATCCGTTTCAAGAAAGTTGTCATCATGGCTGAGTGAGTTTACTTCCCGTTAATTTTTTCATACTCTTGATTGTGCTTGTAAAAATTAGTTGCACTAGAATTTAGGAAAAATCAAAAAGGAAGTGTATGATAATATGTTGAAAGAATACTAAGTATATCGAAACTCGATTTGTTTGTAATAAAGTTGTATGTGCATTAATATCTTGAAGTGTTTGAAATTGGTTGATTACTTGAAAGAAGTTAAATGTATCTACTAGACTTTAATTAAAGAAATTATTCATGCACTTCATATGTTGAGTCACATTTCATTCACTACTATACAATTGGTGGGACAAGTGTATAATAGTGGTGGTAGGCAGAACCGGTATATCATGTAAGTGGCGAGTAGGAGTCGGTAAAAACTACAAAATTGGTAGCTAGTAGGAGCCTATAATAACTACAAGTTTTTTATGGCGTATAGGAGCCGGTAAGATCTATAAAAGTGTTTTTAAAAAGTTGTGGCTGTAATTGGCCTGAATACCCAACCCTGAATTAAGGGCGTAATTCATTCAACATATGATTCGGAAAGTCATATGTCTTGTATGCTCACGTGGTTATTGCATTTAATATGTTTGAATAATAAACTTGGTTGATAATTTTCTTTGAGTATGAATTTTGGGATTTACTCACTAAGCCCATAAGCTTACACCCCTATAGGTATTTGTATTCTCGGGGACACCTATTTTTGTGCCCGAGGCCTCCCTGTATCCATGTAAGTTTTATATATTGAAGCTTTTGGAGGAAATCTACTCGAAGACTTAGATTAGAATTCCTTTGAAATCTTTAATGTAGTATTTTGGATGTTGTAAAGAGTATCATGATCCTTGGGATTAGCGGGGGTATGTCCCTAAGAAATCATGTAATAGACCTTTAGTTATTAATGATATAATTATGTTTTATTTCTGGATTCTTGTATGTTCATTTTTACTTGCTTAAACTATGCTTCCCAAAAGTGTCTCCTATTACCGTGCTAGACGCCTTACATATAATACTAAGGCTTTCGCATGACTAAGGTAGTCATTCTTAAGCCTTAATATTATATGTGGTGGGCTGCCACGTTTAGGGTACCCTTTGGGGCGTGACATTAGATTTCTTTACTTGTTTTGTTATCATCAAAACTTAATTCTTAGAGAATCAACAAGAAGCTTACGTTTATCTAGTTTTATGTTTGATAAAAGATATTTTATGTTAATTCCATTAAACTATATTAGTATAGCTGATTTCTAAAATCGTTTATGTTTATCTTGTGGTGATAAAGATATCCAGCTAGTGTAACTGTTTCTTTTTACAACTAAAGAATATAGGATAAACTTGGTTTGAAAAAAGTTGATAAACCAAAATTATTCCTATTTTATGAATGCCAAAATGCACTTTTATTGATCATTTTATTAATAAAATATTATAAATGTGGCACTTAAAATTTTAATTCATGCTGTAAGGTCTTTAAAGAAGATATTTTATAAAAGAAGGCAAAATAAGTAAAAAATGCAAAGTTTGGACTAAAAAGTGATCAACACAATAAGGGCATGCCATGTCTTTCAACCATGTCAAGAAAAAGCACAATCGATGGCTAGATATTAAGTTTTGAAAAGACACGACAGCGACATGACCTGTTACAAACTATGTGAAATAGCCATGAATTCCTTAATTTATATATTAATGTGCTATTGACATGATATATGTATATTTATGTGTATGAGTGCTTGGATCATATAATTGGTATATGTGTTAGACATGTGTTATTTTGTATGTGTATAATATAATGAAATTAATATTATTGTATTACATGTATAAATGTGTGTATAGTGTAATGAATATATGTGTCTTTTGCAAATTAATATGTATGTGTTATGTTTAGAATTTAATAAAATTACTTTTGAATAGCTTAGGATTTATGATAGAAATTTTACAAACTTTAAGTTCACTTTTTAAGCCTAAATCCAACTCAAATGCATTTGAAATTAACTTAAATTAATCTTAGGACAAATATACCCCTAAAGACACATTTTAGATGAGTATTGACTTTGTATTGAGCAAGATTTGGACCCTTTTTGCAGCCCTATTTCCTCCATACGAATTTTCTTTTCCATTCTTTTCTTTCTTTCTTTCTTTTCCATTTCAAAATCATAAACCCTAAGCCAAGATCAACTATAAGCTTTTGGATTTAAACAACATTCCAAGCCAAGATTTAGTCATGTAAGTTAAATACAAGCTTTATCTTTTCATTTTATGTTTTATATTGTGTTTGTTTGTAAAGGTTAAATAAAAAAATGAATTTTATGTACTAATTTGGTGTGGGATTGATTTGGTGCATTGATAATAGTTTGAATATGATTATATGGCTAAAGGAGTGGTAGTTGGGCAAATGTTTGCTGAAGAAGATTTTGATGAAACAAATATTTCGGAGGTGCCGATATTCCTGTCACTAGAAACATCCCTATTCACCTCACTTTGGCTCGTGATATTGGATTGGCTTGTCCTCAGCTCGTCCTAAAAAAAAAAAAAAAGAGGGTAAAAAAATGTGTGAGTATGAATCCGGATGCAACGATCACGTGCGTGTCACGTGACTATCGCGCTACGCGTGACCTAAGGAAACAATACGTGATAGGATGATCAAGAGATTATCGTGTAGGGAGGAGGAGTAGGCAATCTCAATAGGCTCTAACACACGTGTGACAGGTGAGGGAGCTAAATAGCATCAACCTCACTGAGTACTATGGATTCGTGTATGTTCTTGAGTAAATCAAGTGTTTGATTCACCAGGACGGAAATCCGGCAGCACGACGGCGTTCGTCCAAGATTGCCCCCTGACCAAAGTCTTTCGAGCCACATCGAAAGGATTTGGGCATTACTCAAGCCCTTTCAAATGACAAAAGTCTCATCTAGTGCATGTGCGCTATAACTTAGCTGCACTGCTGCTTGGTATGTTAATTTCTTAATGGCTTGCAATGTAGGAATCTGGTGCAAGATCGTCAAATAAAGCTCCTTCTTTAGGAACAAAGCCTGAGATACTCAACAAGCTGCAGCCTGCAATAAAGGCTCTTTGTCGTTTTCGAACCAACTTTCCAGTAATTGTTTGCATTTGAGATTGTTGAATTCTAGATTCAAGCCTTCCACTTGAGAACTCTGTTGCACCCTATAGGAGCAGAACCTTGATAGAAGCTTAAGACCATCTGGCCATGGCTTTCACGCCCTTGTAATTCACCGCATTGTTTTCGTTCGTTTGAGTGATCTTGTTCCTTTACTCCCAAAACAATATGTTATGCCTGTGACATGAATCTTCTTTGCTTACTTTACATGAATAGTTTATACTATCATAAATTGAGCCTGATTGAGCTTGTATCGAATTTTTGAATCTTCTTGCTCTTCTAATAAAGACTTTGCTTGAGTTGGGTCTTATGAAGCCCTCTACCATATCATCATTCGTACTTGTCTCAACCATATCGAAGTGAAGAGCAACATATATCATTCTTATAAAGTAGGGTATCGAAGCACTTCTGGCTTCTTCCAAAAATGATGTTTAACGTTAATCTTCCATAAAATATAGTCCCATAATATGTAAATTATAACTTCCACCGTTGATGTTTGTTGGAGAAGATTATAGAACCTTCCTGTAAAACCCTAGAATATATAATATGCTTTAAGGCTTGGAGTAGGGTCCGTTGGAATTGGCCTGCCTAATTCCAACCTTTCTCAAATTGGCTCACACACATTACAATGAAGGCCTTATGGGCCTGGGTCCATAAGGGAGCTCACATCCATATCCATAATGAGAGGGACTCATCTTAGCCGTTGGTCGTCTGTCTCATCTGACGGACGACATCGACAGCTAGATTCTCTATAAATACCTTAGTCCTTACCTCATTTGGACAAGGTGAAATCTTAGACGAACGCCATCGTGCTGCCGGATTTCCGTCCTGGTGAATCAAACACTTGATTTACTCAAGAACATACACGAATCCATAGTACTCAGTGAGGTTGATGCTATTTAGCTCCCTCACCTGTCACACGTGTGTTAGAGCCTATTGAGATTGCCTACTCCTCCTCCCTACACGATAATCTCTTGATCATCCTATCACGTATTGTTTCCCTAGGTCACGCGTAGCACGATAGTCACGCGACACGCACGTGATCGTTGCATCCGGATTCATACTCACACATTTTTTGCGACTCCACTGGGGACAGGGAAATCAATACTCGTGTGATGGCACCTCCAAGAAAAGACCTACTGATCCTACTGAGGGTATGACTCAAGAAGCTGATACTAATCTTGAGGTTGCTGAGCATGACATGCCAGCACTCGAAGATGTTAACCAACTTACTGGTGCTCAACCTGACAACGTTGTGATCTTGCACGCTGTACAAGAAAATACCATACAGGTCAACCAGTCAATACAAGAGTTTACAAGACAATTTCAACAATTCATGACGATGTTTGCTCAATACCTACCTGGTATAGCCGCTATTGCTGCCGCGCAGCAAGGCGCGACTTTGTCAACCCCTGCTATTGCCGCGCAGCAACATGCTTCTCAGGCACCTCAAGCACCTCAAGCTCCTCAAACTTCACAAGCTCTTCAAGTACCTCAACCTGTTGATCCTCTTCCTACTCCTGAACATGACACTATTGGAATTAGGGAGCAAGCCCCTCCATTAGAGCCTATAGTTACACAATTGCCTGTACCTCAGATAGTGAACATAGGAATTCAGCTAGGTGGACCCTCAACCTCCCAGCCTATAGTACATGTTCAACTCGGAGGATCTTCATCCTCACAGACTACGCCACAGATTGTCATTGGTGGACCTACTGCTCAACCAAATACAACTCCACTCCAGATTGTCACTCCAGCTACACCAGTTGAAGTTACTACTTCAACTCCTAAAGTTACTTTCGTCACGAAAGAAGATCTAGACATATACTTGAGGAAAATACAAGCTAAGTCTGATGTGGGAGTATTGGATCTCAAGCTCCCATACAATCAACGTATTGCTGCTAAGCCATATCCTCAAGACTATGTGAGTCCCAAATTCATGCTATTCAATGGTAAGAAAGGAAGTGCCAAGGAACATTTGTTGAAGTTCATCGAAACGCTAGAGCTTTATGGATTTGATGATGATCTCAAGTTGAAAGAATTTTCTAAGTCCCTTACAGAGAAAGCGTACACGTGGTACATTAACCTTCCCCCTGGATCAGTAGATTCATGGGCAACTATATGCAAGATGTTCCTAGAGAAGTTCTTCTCCACAGGAATGAGTAACCTTGACTGATATGGGACGGATTCGCCAGAAGCCCAAGGAAGACTTGATGGATTATATTGAGCGTTTCAGGGAACGTTCACTAGACATCCAAGACATATATGACGAAAGAGAGCTGGTGAAAATTTGCATCCAAGGCATGTTCACCGAATATGCGGTACATCTAGAAAATCTCTCTTTAGCCTCATTCTCCACTTTGGTTGAGAATACGCAAAGGACTAATAATTCTGTCATGCGACAAAGAGGAGGAAATGTGAAGTTTAACAAAAGAGGATCGTCAGTGAATGCTCAAAGTGAGGATCTCAAAGATGAGAAGAAACGAAGACTTGAAAAGTCTGGACGTGAGAGAACAAAGGAAGTGCTAACATATCCTTGTTCAATGGAAAGGTGCACGCTATGCTAGATCAATGGTTGAGAGATGGAAATCTCAAACTCCCAAGGGTAGAGCGTTTACCAACTCAGGAGGAGAAGAATGATCCTAACTTTTGTAGGTTCCACAGAATTGTGGGGCATCCTAGTAGGGATTGTTTTACTTTGAAGAGGATTTTCAATGAAAGAGTGCAGAATGGAGAGTTTGTTATCAAAAATAACGACGTTAGGAACAATCCACTTCCAATCCATAATAATCAGCGTGGTGTCGTTAACGTCATTATTCATGATCCTGCCACAGTAGAAGCCAATGATGCACCACTTGCCGAGGCAAGTAACGCGAAAGGAAAACAACATGAAGTTGAGGAAAATAATTGTTCTCCCATTGCTGCGGCACTTTTGAAAACTTCTAATTTTAGAAATTTCTTTGATCTACTTGGTTTTGATGAAAAGGCGAAGCTTGCAGCAGTAACTGCACTTGCGCAAATTTCTGAGGGACAATATGCCGAGTGTAATGCAGCGTAGCCCGTCAAAAGAATGGCTCAAGTGCATGAAAATGCAATCTTGTTCACTGATGCAGATATGTGTGTAGATAGTCCAAATCACAATCGACCATTATATGTGGAGGGCATACTTAATGGCTACCCAGTTAAGAGGACATTCATTGATGCTGGTTCTTCTCTCAACATCATGCCTAAGACTACATTGGAAGCTGCTGGTATCGACTATCATCGTTTGGTGAAGCAACCCATTTCAGTTAATGGCTTTAGTCATACTGTAACGAAGACGATCGGAAGAGTTAATGTTGATCTTAAGATTGGGCCTATTCGTGGTATCGTTACTTTTCATGTGATTGATGCGCCTGTGTCCTATCATCTCTTGATAGGTAGGAAGTGGCTGCACGATCATAATTTAGTACCGTCGACTATGCATCAATGTATCAAAGGACATTGGAAAGGGAAGGATATATTTATTCCTGCTACGAAGAATCCTTTTGAGCATGATGAGACATATTTCATTAAGTCTACCTTCTTCAATGAGTATGCCAATGAAGGTAAGACAGCTATTGCTAGAGCTTCAGGTGTGCCATTACCCACTTGGGAAAAAGTTCAAGAGGGCCAACAAAAGAAAAGAAAGATGCGTGGCTGTCGAGGCGGTAAAAAGAAGAACAAGCAGGTTGATGCTGTTGAAAGTTACATCAGAGAAGATGGGCGGAGAGTATATCTCTTATGACGGTTTCCAGGGTCTAAGGAAGTTTGTTCTTCCTCAGACCCTGTACCAATTCAAGAAATTCAGCCCACTCCTTAACAAATGCAAGATCAAATAAAGCCACAAAATGAAGAAATTGAGGAATTGGATCTAGCGCGACCAGGAGAGTCGCCGCGGCCAATTTTTGTTAGCAAAAGTTTGTTACATGAAGTTAAGAGTCCTCTTATTAATTTGTTAAGAGAATATAGAGACGTGTTCGCTTGGGCATATGATGAGATGCCAGGTCTGGACCCTAGCCTTGTAGTGCACACACTAAATATTACCCCAGGCACGACTCCTATTAAGCAAGGACAACGAGTTTTCCGTCCTGAGGTGGAAGTTCAAATTAAGCACGAAATTGAGAAGTTGCTTCGTGCAGGCTTTATCAGACCAATCGAACACCCTACTTGGCTCGCGAATATCGTACCTGTTAGAAAAAAGAATGGTCAAATAAGGGTTTGCGTGGATTTTCGAGATTTGAACAAGGCTTGTCCTAAAGATGATTTCCCTTTGCCAAATATAGACACCTTGGTGGATGTCACTGCAGGTCATGAATTATTTTCATTCATGGATGGTTTCAGTGGATATAATCAAATTAAAATGGCAATTGGAGATGCCGAGCGTACTGCCTTCCGAACTCCTGTTGGGAATTTCTATTATACTGTCATGCCCTTTGGACTCAAGAATGCTGGCGCTACTTATCAAAGAGCGATGACAGCTATATTTCATGATATGATGCATGATTTCATGGAGGACTACGTGGATGACATAGTTGTGAAATCAAAACATGCATCTGACCATTTGGTCCATCTTCGAAAGGTTTTTGAACGATGTCGATTGTATAAGCTTCGCATGAATCCTTTGAAATGTGTTTTTGGAGTTGCTTCAGGAAAATTTCTTGGATTTGTAGTCCATAGGAAGGGGATTGATGTTGATCCCGCAAAATACAAGCTATATTGTCTATGCCTTCACCTGCTACTTTGAAAGAATTGAAAACTTTCATGGGAAAGGTCTCTTATATTAGGAGATTCATACCTGCACTTGCAGAGATTTCATATTCCTTACATCAACTCATGAAGAAAGGAGTCACATTTGAATGGGACCAAGTCCATGAGGATGCAATTCAAAGAATTAAGGGAATTCTCACTTCTTCTCACACCATGACTATGCCTGTGAAGGGAGTACCGATGATATTGTATCTTACTTCTACTAGCAGATCCATCGGAGCCTTACTTGCACAAGAAATAGATGGCCAAGAACGGCGGTCTACTATTTGAGTCGTTCGCTTCAAGGAAGCGAGGTCAAATACCCAGCTTGCGAAAAGCATTGTCTCGCGCTGGTGTTTGCCACCCAAAAGTTGCGTCACTACTTTCTAGCACACAAGGTCAACCTCGTTACCCGATCAGATCCTATCAAGTACTTATTGTCACGACCAGCGTTATCTGGGCGTGTAGCAAAGTGGTTGTTGCTTCTCGGAGAGTTTGATATTACAGTACAAGCTCCTAAAGCTATCAAGTCACAAGCCTTAGCTGATCTCCTAGCTCATTTTTCGAATGAAAGTGAAGATGTGATCACAGAAAGTATACTAGCGGAATTCCATGAGGACTCACTCATGATTGAAATAGAAGGAGAATGGTCACTCCAGTTTGATGGTTCATCGGGAAGTCAAGGTTGGGGAGCAGGAGTTGTATTGACATCACCCAATGGCCAAGAAATACCTTTGGCATTTAAACTTGACTTTCATTGCACTAATAATGAAGCTGAATACGAGGCATTGTTACTTGGGATCGTCTTTGCTTTGGAAGCTGGAGCAAACCATATGTGTATTTGTGGTGATTCAAATTTGATCATTAAGCAAACTAATGGTGAATATGCCCTCAAGGAGCCAGCACTTGCGCCTTATAGGGCTGCAGTGCAAGCTCTAATTGGGAAGTTTGGAGTCGTAAGGTATGAACATGCCAAGCGATCTACAAATCGTTATGCAGATGCATTGGCAACACTAGCATCCAAGATTCCGATGCATGCTTCAGATGAAAGCCTAGATGTTAAAGTTATCAAGAAAACCATTCCTTGCACAGCCTTGCAATTGTTAGAAGAAGATGAGGAAACAATAGATGACTGGTGCATTGGTATCAAGGCCCAATTGGCACAACCCAATGCGGCCTCCATAGTTACCTTGAAGAATTTTGTTCACATCAATGGCGCCTTATACTTCAAAGGACCTGAGGGCGTTCTATCACGATGCATCTGTGTGAAACAGGCTTGCCTAAAATTGGACAAGTATCATAAGATCTGATGTGGGGAAGAAGGACCTCCTTTGTATCGTTGCATTCAACGTGCAGGGTATTACTGGCCCACAATGGCCAAGGATGCATCTCAGGTGCAAACACATTGTCCCAAGTGCTCCGAGTTACCAGATGCAAAAGAATGTAATTTTGTCGCAAGTGCTGGAGATTGGCGTCGTCCGTACATCGATTACTTGAAGAATAATGTGCTACCAACTAATAATACGGATGCCAAATTAGTAAAAAGGAAGGCGCGCAAGTACCTAATGCATGAAGATGAATTGTATAGAGTTTCATTTATGAGAAAGCCTCTCAGATGCATTGCATCCCCTGAAACGAAACAAATATTAACTGAGGTACATGCTGGAGAATGTGGTGAACACCAAGGTGCGAGGAAGTTGTATTATCAATTACTTGACATGGGGTACTATTGGCCAACCATGGAATCAAACTGTTCCAATTTTGTTAAACGATGCGTTCCTTGCCAAGAACATGGAGATGCGATCTACGCTCCTGTGGTCGCACTTCATAGTCTAACAACACCATGGCCTTTTCATACTTGGGCATTTGATATAATCGGTCCTATTCACCCGCTGTCTAAAGGATGTATTTGGATCCTAGCTGGAATCGAATGTTTTACTAAGTGGGTGGAAGCTATTCCTTTAAAGAAGGCGACGGGACCAACAGTTGCAAGCTTCATTAAGGAGAACATTATATGCAGATTCGGGATTCCAAAAGCGCATTCTTTCAGATAATGGAACTCCCTTCATCAAGTCGCATGTTTGACAACTGTTGGAATCATATAGTATTGATCATGTGAAGTCGACCCCTTATTACCTTAAGGGCAACGGCCAAGCGGAAGCTACAAACAAGACTCTTTTGAAAGTTCTCAGTCGTATGGTACATGACAACCATAAAGAATGGCATGATAAGCTATCTTTAGCACTTTGGGCCTATGGGACTTCGAAGTGGCAACCAACACAAGCAACACCTTTTTCGCTAGTGTATGTTGCCGAAGCAATTGTGCCCATAGAGGTTCTAATCCCTTAAGCACGACTGGCCATCAATGCTAAGCTTGAGCCAGATGCTTTACGCACAATAGATCTGGAAGCCTTAGATGAAAGACGAGATATAGCCAAAAACAACTTGATCAACTACCAACACAAGCTTGGTCTGGCCTATGACCAGTTGGTGAGGAAAAGGTCCTTTCAAGTGGGTGATGTTGTACTTCGTGTGTAAACCCCTGTTTTCTAAGCCCTAAACCTTAAGCCGGAAAGTCTACCGGAGACCTTAAGTCAACAAATCTTGAATAAAACCCTACAGTTTAGATCCTGAAAACCCGAGCTCGCAAATCGAGGAGTCGAAAAATAATTAAAGTGCTTAGAATAGTCCGTAATAATATTTGAATTATTAAAAAGATCAGATCGGTTCAATTTCAGCTTATTTCGAACCCGTTTGGATACTGCTTTGGAAAGCGTGTCCCAGGGCTCGGAAAATTAAAAATATATCTTTAATATTTTTAGACTCGTATTTTTATAAGGACTTCAAAAATATCAAGTTTAGAATTTTTCGGATTCTAAAAATATCAGTTATAGCTCATATAAGCTTATTTTACTCTTACCGATAACTAAATTGTTAAATTTCTAAAAATAATTTAATTGATTATTTTATTTAAATCATAAAAATTCTGCTACTTTAATAAAAATATTTTTCTTAATTTATTTATAAATTTTCTTATTCAAAAAGTCACTTTATCAACCCATACTTCAAGTACACATACATTATCATTACTACACATTATTATGTCTTCTTTTGCTTTTTCTTACACTCCTCTTCCCAAAATTGCAGCTGCCCATTCCCCATAAAATTAGCCACTTTTCCTTATTTTTAATTATTTATTTGATATTTTAAAGTCTATTTTAGTTACAAATGGATGCAACTTGTTACACTTTCAAAATACAAGTTAAAATCAAACAAAACCACCTCCTACACTACATGTAGATTCACGCCAGCCCCCCTTGCAGCTGCTTGGATTTTTATTTTTTTTTTAAAAAATTATTTAACACACACACATCTATTTAAGCATCTTATTCCCTCCCTCTTTCATCTTTACAAACCCTATATTTTTCCTCTCTCTTTTTCCCTCTCTTTTCTCTTCTTTTTGGCTTGTCTTCTCCACAAACAAGCTGCCACCATATTTATTTCTTGCTTCCATACATATTTCTTGCAATTATTTGAGGTAATCTTTCTCTTTTAGCTCTTATAAGATGTTCTAGGATGATACCATGGATGTTTCATGCATCAAAGGACATTCCAAAAGCTTAAAAGGCTATGGATGATGATGCCAAGAAGTGAAACATTCCTCTAGATGATGTTTTCTTTGTTTCTTAGTATTTTTGTTACATGGAAGGCTTGTTTATCTTCTTGTTTTTGTGATAGCTTGTAGATCTAGAGTTTTATCAAGCTTTAGTTATGTTTATGTGTAGATCTAGGAGTTCAAGGCTTACTACTAAGTTTTTCTTATGCTTTCATGGATATATATTGAGTAGATCTTAGATTCAAGTTGGAATGAAAAAGAAAAATTCGTAACTTGTCAATGCCCTATTTTAAAAACCCTCTTTCAAGTCTTAAAATGGAAGCTTTTGTTAAGAAAATGAAGGTTTGATGGATGTATATCATCAAGGCTTCATCTTGCAAGAATCAAAGTTGATTTTCAAAAACAAAAATTGTATTTTCGGATCAAGACAAAGATCCAAGATAAAAACATGTTTTTCAACTCACAAATGAGGATTTTATTCAAGAAATGAAGGGTTCTTAGGATACAATATGTAATGGGTTGTTTTTCATGAGTTTTGATGAATTTTCTCAAGAGATATGTCCAAAATAAATTTATGAAAATTCGGATCAAGACCAAGACCTATTTTTGAAACCCATCAATCAACTTTAAAATGAAGATTTAGATAAAAATATAAGAGGCTCTTGATATAGATATCTTAAGGAATGGATTTTCATAAGTTTGAATGGGTTTTCTTAAGAAGTATTGCATGAATCAAGTGCTTTGTAGAAGACAATATTTAGGTCTTGTTTTCATTGTAAGTTTCAAAGTGGAAATTCGTAATTATGAGAAGACCAATTTTGAAAACCTTCTTTTTGATCTCAAAACAAGTATTTTACATTGAAAATGAAATGCTTTGATGATACATAATATAGGAAAAATTATTTTATTGAACTAAGTGAGTTTTAGTAAAGGAATTACTCAAAACGAAACAATGAGTTTCAACTTGTAAGTTTCGGTTTTACGAAAAAGGATTCTTAGGAGTTTCATTTGAACTTTATGTTTGGTATTAGATAAGTATGTAATCTCTTAATTTTGATTGGAGAATCTTCTTGCAAGCTTAGACTAAAATAAATTGGTCTAAGTAGTTAAATAGAGTAGGTATGGAAATTTTTCACAAAGGCTCAAAATCTGGAATTTTCGTAACCCTACTGTACAGTACGTTTCCGACCCTTAAATGACCTTAAATGTTTGAATTAACTTTAGAAATGGATAGCTCTTTCGAAGTAGGTATAAATCGGTATATTATAAGCTAAATTCCGAGTTAAAATGAGTTAGATATGACCTTTTTAAGTTAAGGATTCAACCTAGACGGAAATTAACAAACTTAGTAAATAAAATTGTTAAGTTTAATAGAACTTCTTGAGAGATACTCATTGAGGGTATTCTTTGTACCTAGGTGAATTGGAGGACGGGTTACCACTTCCCGAGGACTATTACGACTAGTGGAATTTTCACTTCATGGACAAGTGAGTTCATTTCTCAATTAATTATGCTCTTGGATGTGCTGGTAGTCGTAGTGGCATTAGACTTAGGAAAAGATAAAATTGTGATTGTATGGTGATATAAACTTGCATGAATGAACGATAAGTATATCGAGGCAAGTTTTGTTGCAATAATCTTGTATGAGCTAGTATAGATTTGGAATGTCTGAAAATTGTATGGTCACTTTTAAATTATCTAAGTAAAATGTCATGATTATATGAATAAACTGTACATGCATATCACGTAGTGAGTCTTATATCATTGTCGAGTATGTCTTTGGTGGGACAAAGGTGTACTCGGGAGGCAGCGGGTCTTTAATGAAGGGGATTAGGGTTGCATGACTTATGGACCACCCCATTCAAATAATGAAACTATGGTTGCATGACTTATGGACCAACATTAAAAATTGTGGTTGCATGTCTTATGGACCACCCCACTTAAGATTGGGATTATGGTTGCATGTCTTATGGACCAACTTTGGAATTGTAGTTGCATGTCTTATGAACTACCCCCAAACCCCGAATGGAGGGCGTAAATTCATTCACTTATGACTACCGGAAAGTCATATGCTTGCTTGCTCATAGCTTGTGCATTCATATGGTTGCTTAAGTATAACTTGCTTGTATAGATATTTTAGCTTGATCGAGTATGTTACTTGGAAAATGAATCTCACTAAGCAATTAGCTTATACCCCAACAGTTTATGTTGCAGTGTTCCTATTTTTGGATGTTCCGAGAGGACATTTTGTGCAGGTTTATCACATGGCATTAAAGAGCTTTTGAGGAAGTCGGGACCTAGTGTAGGCGTGGACTTCTAGGAAAATCTCTTTAATGTAGTTTCAGATATTTGTAATTGGAGCTAAACGATGTAGACTCCTATTATTTTGGCGGGGGTATGCCCCCATGGCTTTTGTAAAGTTAACTGATTATTTCGTTGTGATTTATATTCTTAATGCTATGTATGCTTTCTTAAGACTACTCGAATCAAAGTGTGATCCTAAAAGTTGTGTGAGTACACCTTACACTCTATATATAAACTTATGGGATGACTAAGGATGCCATACTTAAGTTTAAATATCGAGTGTGGTGGACTGTCGCGTTTAGGATACCCTTTGGGGCGTGACATCGTGCAGCCGAGCATGTGTACCGAAGTATACCTGCGCCAAAGTTCACACCAAAATGGGAAGGTCCCTTCATTATACATGAAGTCCATGATAGTGGGTATTGCAAGCTCCTCAATCCAAAGACTGATGCTATTGTAGCTCCTATAAATTTTCAATATGTAAAGAAGTTTCATATGTAATAGCATGATCAGTGATGATGATAGCTTGAATAATATAAACTTCCTTTCACATGATTATTTGATCAATCGGGTTGGTTATATGATTATATTTGTATGTTGCTGCTGCTTAATAAGAGACTTGTCTTCTATGCGCGCGACATTTATTTATGTTACAACATGCAGCTTGTAATTGTTAAAATTTACTAAGCGCGTGGCATAATACATGCATATGAATTTTTTCCTAAGTATGTTATGTTAACCATCACATTTGATGGAATGGTCAAGTAGTGGGTAATACCCCCTTGACAATTCTTGTGAAATCAAGAAGTCTTAGCTCGCGAAAGAAATAATAATTTAAACGCGCAAAGTCATAACATATAATGTGCCGCTACATGAATCTTACATTCTGTAAAGCGCACGAGTTCATCGTACTATGATACGATACCAAGTGAAGGGAACAAAACTAAGAGAAAGTAGCATCATGTGAAATATTGTGCATGAAACATGAAACAAAACAAAGACAAAGTTCATGAAGTTACATAACTTAACGCAATCCTTGAAAAAAAAAAGTATCATGACCAATGTAATAATCTATTCTGCTATAGAAGCAGTATCAAGACCCTCAAGAGAATTCTCCAATTCGAGTTGTGTCGCCTCAAGTTCAGCTTTGAGCCTCTCGTAACGTTGGATTAATGGTCGATGGTGCAATATCTTTTGCGCCTTGCTAGCAACACTCTCCAAGCTATCAATTTTAAACCCCAAGGCACGAGCACTATTAAAAGCTTGTACCAATAACTCCAAGTCAGCTGAAGAAAATGAATTCCATGGTCTACCTAGCAGCATACAAGCCCGACCTAACATCACAACCATAGCATTTGTGACTTCAGAAGGACAAATTGATCCTGCCCAAAAATCCCCATCACGTGCATGCAACCTCTTTAATGACTCCAAGTAAATAGGGGGGACCAGGAATTCATAAAAGGAAACGCTCTCCCCTGAAGTTATCATGTGCGGGTGCTGTTCTCCCCTCCAACTTGCTCTGGTATTTCATTATTTGGAAGAGCAAGAGTAGTATCCTGGTGTGCCAGGGGTTTAGAGGCATTATTACAAGGGACATCATCAATTCCCTCACCACAAATCTCCGCAGCTAATGCATCTGCATATGCATCAATGTCTTCCTCTTGTATGCTCATCCCATGATCGCTTCTATCACTTCCAGAGCCGTCAGAAGCTTCCTCTTCACCAACCACGTCATCATCTTCATTAGTCACTACACCATCACCCCTTGTTTGCAGTACTTTCCAACACCATAACGATTAGGATAAGGGCAAATGTTTGGTGAAGAAGATTTTGATGAAACAAATATTTCGGAGTGCCGATGTTCCTGTCACTAGAAACATCCCTATTCACCTCACTTTGGCTCGTGATATTGGATTGGCTTGTCCTCAGCTCATCCTAAAAAAAAAAAAAAAAGAGGGTCAATGATATATCAAAAGCATATAAGGAATCAATGATACAGTCAGTCAGTGTTAGTACCTCATGAACACAACGTTTGACGTGCCTGATGACCTTGATAGGAGACCATGTTCTTTGATTCTGGACTTGATTGAAAGCCTTTTTGTTTGAAAGCTGAAAGTAAAACTCAAATTTGTGTATAGAAGGCTCAGGAAGTGCTACTTCAATCTCTGAATTAATATAATTTTTAAACTCTTCCAGACAACGTGTCCAGTAAGTCATCCACCCATTGGAGATGACGCCAATACGATCACTAGATGGGAAGAAGATCTGTCTGAGGTTTGGATAAATACATTTCCAATTTTCTGGATGAAGTTCCTTACAACATTCATTGAAATCTCCAGTAATCTCAATACTACGAGGAACACCCTAATCAAATCCAAACTGACGAGCAACTCGATGGGGTAGATATGCCACAACACTACACTCAAGAAATTCTTCAGAAGAGTCACACCAGTCATGAAGTGAAGGGAGACTTCCAGGTGTGCACCAAATGATAAAACCCACCTCAGCAGTAGACAAATTGTCTCTGTTCTCTACCAAGTTAACCAAGTCTTCAGAACCTCGAGGATAAAATTCTGGGTACCATTCGTAACCAGCCACTTCCTTAGTATAAGGGCGGAAATTATATTCCTAAACATTATCTATCACATCAATTAGCAATCCCAAAGGCTTTCTGTTCACCCATGCCCAAGCTCGTGGTTCAACTATATCAGGTTTTTCAAGTGGTGGATCATAGTATTTCTTGTAACGCTCAGCAAAAAATAATTGCAAGAATGTCATATCTACATAACATACCACCATGTACCGTCCCTTGGATCGTATCGAAGACTCATGGTAAAGATCTAATCGTCGATACAAAGACCCCAAATAGAAGAGGCTCAACGCGAAACGCTCTCCACGTGAGATACGGATCGCTAAGTGGAAGAAGCGAGGACTAATACTGCCTTCAGGACCGCCAAGGAATACAAACAAGGAAAGCCACAATGATAGAAAGGCTATTAACTCCTCCCTAGGACAATAAAAAAAAACATAGATGAGTTAAGCCATGATTGGAAAAAGAATAGTATATGCTAATGAAATGATACGAGGATACTTACTTGCTATTGTAGCCAGGCCCGTGGGTAAACTCACCTCCTTCTCTTGCCCAAAGAAGTATTTAAGCCATGAGGAGAATGTAAGCTGTCTACGACTATCTACAGCTACTCCCATATGAGTCTCTAACAAGTCTATCAAGCTACTGTCCTCCTCAGAAATCTCAGCGGTAGTGATATCCGTTAGTCCTACATCGTGCAAGCCTAGTAGCATACATACATCCTCCAAAGTAGGAGTAACTTCACCCCAAGATGTGATAAAACTGTGTGTTTGAATACTCCATCGACAAAGGATGGCTCGCCACATATCTGTGTCAGCGGTGCAGCAAAGCTTAACTTTGAGCTAATCCATATTGAATCATACACCCCCGCTTGTTGTAGGATGCTTCCATATCTCTTAATAATATGTCCTACCCAAGGACCCCATACTTGTACAAATTGTTTAGGACAATGAAATTGGCATTCCGAGAGAGGCAGCTCTTTCCTTTCATTTCTGAATCGCAATATGGAAGATGCATCTATGAGCGCTCTACTTCCTGCACGAGATTCTTGACTTATGAAGCGCAACTCACCATCCACAGGTTGACGTGGAAATAAGTCCCGTTTTCGTATGTCTACCCAAAAGAAGTCTTTTGAAATTGTTGCGTCAACCCATTCATCTTGTGGTGATGGAACTTGTGGCACACTACCATCTAATTGCGTTAATATTTCACTTCTCCTCGCATTATTCAGCTTGTTCTTCTTCATCCTTTTACTCACCTTCATTTCCAAAGAAAACAATGCAAGCGATGTAAAGAGTATTGGTATGCCACCACTTCAAAAGTAGAGGAGAGAAAATGTGATAGGAGTGAGATCAAATATATCACCTGCATAATAAGAAGGTAAGATATGTTAGTTTCACAAACAAGAGGGGTTTCACTCATGCAACATTTTATCATCATGAAGATATATACATTAAAAGTACACATATTCTTTGACAAGTATCAAGCTCACTTATGATGATTCTACAAGACAAGGCATTGAGCAAGTAAAAGATTACATACAATATATTTATTGATTCTATCTTTAAGATATTAGTTTAAGAAAGTCATTGTTATTTAAAAGAATAGGGAGCTTTATGATGTGTTTGGTGAGATATCAAGAAGTTATTCATGCATTAGAAGATGAAACAGGACAGTTCTAATACTATTTCATAAATTGCGCACATCTCTCTCATATGAGCTCCGTTTGAGGCGATTCAAAATTCCTTGGAAAGAAGAGAGGGAGATCTAAAACTTTCATGTTTTGGGTTTTTATGGATTCGTAACACATCAATACAGTTTTCGTCATGAAACTACTACAAGTGCAGCAGTGACTTCAAAAATTGCAGATTTGAGGTAGTTCTGTAAATTGTGCACATCTCTCTCATATGAACTCCGTTTGGGGATTCAAAATTCCTTGGAAAGCTAAGAGGGAGATATAAAACTTTCATGTTTTTAGTTTTTATGAATTCGCAACACATCAATACAGTTTTCATCATGAATTCACTACAAGTGTGGCGGTGACTTCAAGAATTGCAGATTTGATATAGTTTTGTAAATTATGCACATCTCTCTCATATGAACTCCGTTTGGGGTGATTCAAAATTCCTTGGAAAGATAAGAGGGAGATCTAAAACTTTTGTGTTTTGAGTTTTTGTGGATTCAAAATGAATCAATACAGTTTTCGTTATGAAGTTGCTGCATGACAACAAGAGTCCATAATTTCACAGATTTGATATAGTTTTGTAAATTGTGTACATCTCTCTCATATGAAATCCGTTTGGGGTAATTCAAAATTCCTTGGAAAGCTAAGAGGGAGATCTAAAACTTTTGTGTTTTGAGTTTTAGTGGATTCAAAACGAATCGATACAGTTTTTATTATGAAGTTGTTGCACGACACAGAAATCCTTGATTTTCTAGATTTGACAGAGTTCACGAAAATGTGGATATCTCTCTCATAAGAACTCCTATTGAGATGATTTAAAATGATATAGATAGCTAAGGGAAAGATCTAAAACTTTTATGATTCAGATTTTGAGAGATTACAAATGTATCAATGTCATATTTTGTCATGATTCTTCTGCATTAAACCAAGACTTCTTTAGTGGATTAGCTGCGGTATTTGCATGTCCACTGTCCAGGTTTTATATGCAAGTCGTTCTTGGACAACGAACGACTAAGGTAAATTCATGGTCAATGCTCTTCAAGTCTAGCAGCTAGTCTAAATACTCACTGTATACAACCGTTCCCACCTTCAAATATGGTGATTCCTTTGAGAGAAGTTCATGTATCCTGCAATTATTCGCTCAACTCTGTAACTATGTATCCAAACAAACCAAAACCATGAATGGCACATTTATAAAAATGAAGCTACTTATTCTAAAGCATTCATAGAAAATGTAAACCCCGAAACTTCCACCATATGATACAACCCTAGATTAGAAATTATGGGTTGACTAGTAACCTTAAGAATTAATTCGAAACTCTAATTAGATAGATACTTCAAATTTGATCGGTTTAGGACTCATAGATTTATAAAAGAACTCTTTGACCTCAAGTGATTCCAAAAACAAGATTTAGTATTCCGAGTTAATAATTCAGGTTATGATCAAAGGAAACTTCCAATCCTAAACCCAAATCTTTGTCAAACAGACAGAATATATAGGAAAACCTAAATATGAATATCAAGTGATTATCTTAGTATTCAATAGAGCTTTGGAATTAAACCAAGGTATAGTAATGAACCTATACTTGCATTGGAACCCTAAAATTTGAGAATATTAGTTAGTAATAAACTACATTGATAAGATTTCATAGTGAGTATCCAAATCTAAAATGTATAACTAGTATAGCCTATATATTAGTAGCTTTATTACATAAATGATTCAATAGAGTTGTAGTTGGAAAATTGTGTTCTTAGGATAAACTGTTAGGATTATAAATACCCAATAAAAACATAAATTGATATATAACTTGAGATCTAGACTTCAAATATAGAATTGAATCATACCAATAACCAAATTAGGGTTTTCTAAAGCCCTTAGAGTCTGAAACGAAAATTGACCCGAAAAGCTTTTCAAACTCAAATCGCATGGGATGAATTTTTCTTAAACAATTAGATACGTATTATTAAAGTTTAAATATGTACTTTTTGTTAAACTAAACACTTCATAGGATTCATTAAAGACCTTTGTATATATATACTTACATATATAAGCTAAAATATATCGTAATAATGTAATAAACTACCCGAAAACCTAACTAAATAATATTTAACTAATATATAATACATATATATATAACCTTGGCTTGCTGGAGACGAATTTCATGTGTTTGGAGGGCTGAGATCTTCTTAATGTGAGTAAGCCAAATTTCTCCAATAATTTGTGCAAAAGTCAATCCAAATCCTCTCCAAAACAAATGAAAACTTGACAGATCACCCCAGCCTTAATGACAATCAGACAAAGGATCAAATGGACAACAAACAAGAGGCAATTCGTTCAGATTCAAGGAGGGAACACGGCTTGAATGTTGCACTAGGTTATATACATATATATATGCTAATGAACTCGGATACACAAGTAAACAAATTCCAAACCTCCTCAAACTTTCCAGAACTCATCCATAGCTTATTAGGAGTCGAACAAAGCCAGGAACCAATTTTTAAACCATCGCATCAACCCAATTTGAAATTTCGAACAGAAACCCTGGAAAACGCGTGAAAAACGAGCTCGAGGTAAGTGATGTTATTCCGCGAATTTTCTTTCAGTTTTAAGGATTACTACTAACTCTTGGACATCTTAGGAAGCTAACCAAGGTAGCTAGAAGCTTCGAATTTCATCGGAACGTCACAACGAAGGTAATCTTTCCAAACCCTAGCCGAGCTTGATGATCCAAATTCACGATGAACATGTTGTTTATATTTAGTTTTTCTTGGATATTTAGGATTCTAATGTTCCTAGGAGTGATTTAGATCAAAAATCCCGACGTTTTAACGTCGGGATTCGCCAGATTTTGCCGCGGCTCATCGGGGAAGACGATGAACAGTGCTCCCCCGATGAGCACAGGCTGGGTACACGGGCGTGTACACCCCGTGTACCTCTCGGCCAAATTTAAAAAAAAAAGAAACAGAAGAAAAGAAAAACGAATCTAAATAAATATAAATATATAATAAATATTAATATAAGTAATTCTGGAGTTTTTAATATTTTTCCTGCATTTATTCATTTTTTGGAATAGTAATAATAATATTATAATAATAAATCTGAATTTATTTATTTATTTATTTAAATCCAAAAACAAAATTATTTTCTGACTTTATTAAATGTAGAATGTTTTAATACTTAATCTATTATTATTTAATCTAAAAAGAAATTTTTGAAATATAAATTACCTAAGTAAGTAATTTCCGCATAATAAGTTTTTAAGTATAATTATTAATAATTTTAATATTATTAAAAGAATTTTTGTTAAAATTTTCGAAAATATTATTTTTGAAATAATATGAATATAAGACTAAAATTATTTTAGATAAAGTATAAGACAATTAGTATAATTCTTAATGTGATGGAATATAATTATCTTATCCAATCTATTTTCGGAAATTTAATTATTATTATATTTATTAATATTATTATTATATTTGTTATTATTGTTATTATTATTATTGTTATTATGGTTATTATTAGTATTTTTGGTAGTATAACTACTTTGATGCTATTATTAATGATAATTATTAATGTTTTTACGATTTTCAAAAAGAGAAAAATAATTTCAAAAATAGTTATAATTAAGTTAATAAAACCTTTTATTAATGAGTATGTTCTCATAGAAAAATGTATATATATACGTATAAATTAGGAGCTAGCAAATACTAAGTATATAATAGAATATCTATATATAAATAGATAACAATGGAAATTTAAATACTCCAAATTTGTGAGTATAGGAACATCTATACTCTATAAGAAAAATTTATTAAGTAATTTAAAAGAAAACTGATATTTTTGGACAATAAAAATGAATTAATGAAGCTATTAACTTTTCAAATACTCGATTAATCGATTCACTTACTTAACCAGAACCAATACAATAAAACCGTGGGTGCAAAGATTTAGAACTTAGAGCTATTTCAAAAGAATTAGTTAAGAGTAAAACAGATACCCAACCAACCATTAGGACATTTAAGTATTCTTAGAAACTAAATTATATAGTCTAGGAATTTTTTTAATCTTTATATTGTCTATCTCAATAGGTGACTCGGGTATTGGGGAGGACCTACCTGAAGATTACTACGATTAACTATGATGGGCAGGTGAGTGACTCAGTCTTATTACATTGGTTGTGCTTGTACTAGTAGTGAACCTTCAATAAAAAGATAATGAAAATTGATGATCTGTTTAAAATATGAAAGTTGTGTATTGTATTCCATTGATTGCCATGTCACTCTAAAACAAGTGATAACACAATTGCCTGTATCTAGATAATGTTTGTAGTATATAATGAATTGTCTGTATTGGTTGATCACCCCTAAATTGACTAATAACTACTGGTACCATAATGAAAAATAATCATGCATTACATACTATGCATAAAAAGCATTGAGTAAGTGGTAGCCTACTACATGTTAGATTCTCGAATCTCTGGTAATGCTTGAATTATCTAGGCCAAAGAGCTAGTAGTTAATTGCAAGATTACTTTTGTTCTGTTAATACCATAGGAACTACATGGTAAATGAAGGACGCTGCTTATGGTATTACTTGAGAATAACTAACACTTAATGGAGTTTCTAAAGCTAAACAGGAAATAAATAATGAAACATGATAAGTATAAAGAGATAACTAAATTGAGATTGTTATTTCCTGAAAGCTTAAGTATCTCCTGGGTAGGTGGACCATAGATTGTGATCCTTCAACCCGAGAGGGCGTAAATCTTCATCCTGTTTGGATTCGGGTTATCCAAGCTTGTAATGTTCATTTGTGTGATTGCTGCATTTATGATTGTTAAATAACTTGTATGTTATGTGTAATAAATTCTGGTTACTCACTGAGCTCGTGTTTTAGCTCACACTCCCACAGTCCTTTCAGGTTCACTCTGCGACCGTGGCTCATTACTAGCAGGAGCATGGTCCCGGTAAGAGACTAGAAGCCAGAAGTTAAAGTTTAGTATAGAATTAGAATATCTATGTCTGTAGTAGTCTTATGGTCATGTAATGTGCATTAGAATCATCAATTAAGGTTGTAAGGAATTCTAAAGCATATGATCTGTAATATAGTAGTTTGTAATAGTTGTTTACTAATTTACATCTTATATATGTTTGTTTATTCCATCCAAGCAACTAAAAGATCCTGTTTTTGAAAATCATGTCATAATGGGAAGGTAAACTAATAATGGTGATTGAAGGGTTTTTGATTATCATTATTAGAATACCATGGGGCGTGACAGAAAATATCCAAGAGCATGTGCAGATCTTGTTTTACCTAAAAGTTTAGCTTGAACCGAATCTCCCTTTAGCAGATTCAAGAACCAAGCTCAAGTCAGCTACTAAGGCAAGACACTTTAGTAGAAGGTCTTGATTTCTCTGTTGCAAGAAATCTGCAAGAAATAGAATCGGGGTAGGAGTCTAAAAAAAAAATTGTGAAACTCAGTAAAGGAAACATAGAGGTTGATACCTTTGTAGTATGCTTGCTCGTATCCTTCAACAGCAACATAGAGGATTTGATAACTTTTCCTTTGTCATTGAGTTAATATAATTTATAGGCCAAGAGTAAGAAATCCCAACCAGCTAGAAGCTTAATATGTCAATGGACAAAGCTCTTCAATGGCTGACTCCGGCTAGTTGGAGCTTGAAGCAACCAATCTACGAGTATAATCGCCATGGATTGAGCTATGAATTTCAAAACACAAAGCTTTAGAGGAGGGATTTCTTCAGTCTTTTTTTGCCTTAGATAACAAAGCTTTAGAGGAATTTGTTTCTGTTTCGTAGAGCTACAACATGAAAGGAAAATGAAGAGAGAAAATGAGGAGGAAGAAGTAGGTCATTCCTGTTTGCAAGGTTTGCAAGAAGTCCTATGTGCTGGAATAAAAGAAACACACCCCATATCATGACCCAAAATAAGCAGATTTTGTCCTTGTCAATATTGGAATAAAACAAACATGATCCTTAACCGTTTTGTACTATGACAATAAGACAGTGACACATGTCCCCGAATTGTACAATTAAAAAAAAGTAGTGGAGAAAAATCCTGGTATATTGCTAGAAAAGTGTCGATGGCAGTTTCGTAATTTTGGGGAGTTTTGGATTTTTACCGAGCGAGACCATATTCTGAAGGGAAACGGTCCAACGAGTAGAACCGCGTTTAGGCCCGCAAAACCGCGTTTTGACCCAAGTCGGTTTTCGGTCAAATTCCTTTGTTTAGGCCTTCAAAACCATGTTTTTACTATTTTTAGTAACTTTTCTTTATGTCATATCTTTTCATAGATAATCTTTTTATATGCCGTCTGGCATTATCTTGTCCGTTCATTTATTTTCGCCCTAGGTATTATTTAGATAGGTTTCCTTTTTGGTAAAAAAAAGCATATTATATATTTTTCTAGGGTTTTACAGGAAGGTTCTATAATCTTCTCCAACATACATCAACGGTGGAAGTTATAATTTACAATTATGGGACTAATTTTATGAAAGATCAACGTTAAACATCATTTTTAGAAGAAGCCAGAAGTGCTCCGATACCCTACTTTATAAGAATGATATATATTGCTCTTCACTTCGATATGGTTGAGACAAGTACGAATGATGATATGGTAGAGGGCTTCATAAGACCCAACTCAAGCAAAGTCTTTATTAGAAGAGCAAGAAGATTCAAAAATTCGATACAAGCTCAATCAGGCTCAATTTATGATAATATAAATTATTCATGCAAAGTAAGCGAAGAAGATTCATGTCACAGGCATAACATATTGTTTTGGGAGTAAAGGAACAAGATCACTCAAACGAACGAAAACAATGCGCGTGAATTACAAGGGCGTGAAAGCCATGGCCAGATGGTCTTAAGCTTCTATCAAGGTTCTACTCCTATAGGGTGCAACAGAGTTCTCAAGTGAAGGCTTGAATCTAGAATTCAACAATCTTAAATGCAAACAATTACTGGAAAGTTGGTTCGAAAACGACAAAGAGCCTTTATTGCAGGCTGCAGCTTGTCGAGTATCTCAGGCTTTGTTCCTAAAGAAGGAGCTTTATTTGACGATGTTGCACCAGATTCCTACATTGCAAGCCATTAAGAAATTAACACACAAGCAGCAGTGTAGCTAAGTTATAGCGCACATGCGCTGGATGAGATTTTGTCATTTGAAAGGGCTTGATCAAATCCTTTCGATGTGGCTCGAAACGTTTGGTCAGGGGGCAAAATGTAGATGTACCAATTTGATTACAAAGGCCTTAGCGACAAATTTATTTGGATTTAACTCTTTGGGCTAATGTGACAGGGCTTAAAGAGTTAGGCTCATTCAATTGGGATGATCATGGAGAATTGGCATGGAAGGCTTGGAGGGGGTCCTTTGGAATTGGCCTGCCCAATTCCAACCTTTCTCAAATTGGCTCACACATTACAATGAAGGCCTTATGGCTTGGGTCCATAAGGGAGCCCACATCCATATCCATAATGAGAAGGACTCATCCTAACCGTCGGTCGTTTGTCTCATCTGACGAACGATATCGACAGCTAGATTCTCTATGAATACCTTAGTCCTTACCTCATTTGGATAAGGTGAAATCTTGGACGAATGCCGTCGTGCTGCCGGATTTCCGTCCTGATGAATCAAACAATTGATTTACTCAAGAACATACACGAATCCATAGTACTCAGTGAGGTTGATGCTATTTAGCTCCCTCACCTGTCACAGTGTGTTAGAGCCTATTGAGATTGTATACTCCTCCTCCCTACACGATAATCTCTTGATCATCCTATCACGTATTGTTTCCCTAGGTCACACGTAGCGCGATAGTCACGCGACATGCACGTGATCTTTGCATCCGGATTCATACTCACACAAGTATCATATTTTGAACTTATTTGCTAAATTTTACTCAAACCTGAATGCTTAATTGAGGAGAGTTAGTTATGCAATGATTGTCTTCATAAAAAGGAAAAGATTGTTAATCTAGGAGGAAGATGTGCGATTCAAGTATGAATCCTCCTAAAGAAAAGGGGAATGATGATGCAAGAGAAAATATTTATGATTCAACCTTTCAAATTAATTGATATATTACTTTTCTATTTTGGTTCTAAGTATTTTTAGGACTAAGTCATGCTTTCTAAGTTCTTATTTTTCATTTAGTATCTTGTTATTTGGTTAGTTTCCAAATATATTAGGTCTTGTAGAATTGTCATTTGTGTTTACATATAGGTGAGCTTGTAAGTTTTGGAGAATGGAGTTTATGAGTGTTAATGCTTTGAGAGATTTTGATGTCTTCTTTTAAATATTGAGTATTTTTCTCTTTATTCTCTTGTGTTCTAATCAATCTATTGTTTATGTTGTGGTGACCTATCGATTGAATCTTAATTTCTTTTAACACTTACATAGTTTTATAATTTATAGTATTTTCAAATTCGAATCATAACACTAGCTTGCTTTTAATTCAATATCTATTAAATATTAATTACATTTATATCCAATTTTATTTTCACTTATTCTTTACAAAGACCAATCCATAGAACCTATGTCATTAAACTGATATATATCCTAAGTCCTCTTTATCCGTTTAAAAACGACTATTTAAATATGATAGGATATGAAATTAACCTCACTTGTCACAACAATAACAATGCTACATGATGATTGTGTAAACCCCCAAAAATTTTCATAATTCATAGAAAATAATTCTAAAAGTTTAGAATTTAAATCCCAAAAATCGACTCGAGTTAAAACTAAATTCTAAATCAAGACAAGCGCTAGAAACGAAACCCTAAAAATCGAACTAAGTTAAAACTTAATTCCAAATAAAATCAAAAAACGAGTTTTCTCAATCTTGAGAAACGAGAAACCCTGAAACAAAATATAAAGTCTAACTCCTATTTTTATCAACGTTCATACATCAATGAAAACATCTACCGTTTCCTAACACCAAATCGAGACAATATATCCAAATAAATCAACGCAAAAATCTTAAAACCTTCGATAAAATTTAGAAATCACAAATTTCAAATTCTCACCAAAAGTCAACTGAGTCAACTCATAACCCTAGACTCGTTAAACGATCCCGAAACTAAAAACTATTAAATAATCACAAATAAATAAAACATAAATTTCGAGCTAAATTTTTAAAACAATCAAAACTCAAAATTATACGATCTTACGAATATCTTGAAAAATCGAAATCCATAAACGGAACCCTAAAATCCAACAAGCCTATAATGAACCCTAGTGTTTTAAGATCCGGCAATCCCGCATTTTCAAACCTAGAAAACGAAATTAAGTTAATGGCCTAAATAGTTTCTGATAATATAGGTACATAAAAATATCAAACGGGATCGGTTCTCGAAAAGCGTGTCCCGGAGCTCGGAATATTAAAAATATTTCGTTTATACTAATAGACTCGTAAAAATACAAGGATTTCAAAAATATTAGTTTTGGAATTTTTCGGTAGCTAAAAATTACAGATATCGCATTATTACGCGTATTTTTATTACTACCGGTACTTTAATTGTCTAGTCTACTATTCATAGTACTTTTCTACTATTCATTACTATTCACCTATCTCTACTTTTTCTTACACCTATTTCTTACACTTACATATCTATTTTCTTACTTTTTTCATTTCCAATACACCTTTAATCACATCAAACTTTACACATTACTTCTTTATTACACAACAAATAAAATCAAATCAAATCCCCCTCTCCCATAAAGCAAAACTGGCGCCTCCCCCCTCTCACATCCATCTATTTATTTTTCCTTTTCAAATTATTTTATTACATCCAAAATTCACTCCAAAAATTCTATAAATACCCCCTCCCTCTTTCATTCTTTCACACAATTCATTTCACTACCAAAACTCTCTCAAAATCTCTCCACAAATTCTCTCTTCAAGAATTCTCTCTACCAAAACTCTTTTAAACCAATTTCTCACAAAAGCCATTCCTTATACATAAACTATCTATTACATACTACTACTCACATAATACCCCTTTCATCTACCATCTTCATACCTCTTATATACTTTAGGTAATATTTCTTCCATCTATTATTCATCCATTTCATGTAACTTAACATGACTATGGTGTTGTTTTGAAACTCATATGAGTAGTAAAAGCAACAACATGTTCATGTTTTGTTCTTGTACATAAGCTTCCTATTTTATTATGTTGTTATTATTATTGTTATTATTATTATATAATATTATGTATACTATGTATATATATTTATTTAGAGCATATAAGCTCATTTGGTTATTTATTTACATTCAAGTTATGCAATTTATTTATTTTATTAAGACTAGTCTTTCTAAGTCTTAGACTTGTCCATATCAAGTCAAAACAATCTTTTATTTATTTTCTTTAATCTTTCGGGACTAGTCCATTCTTAGTCCCGGGATGCCTTGATAAAGCTAATGCTCCAATACTTGATTGGGATTCCTTAATGAAGCTAAGGTTCCCAATGCTTGATATTTTATTTTCTTACTTATTATTTGTTTCTAGTATTTTCTTATGTTCTTATTATATGCTCATGATACTTGCATTTACATAATGCTAATGTCTCAACTAATCTAAAAATAGAATTTTACTTTACTCAAAGCTACGTTTTCAATTATACGATTTATCACAAAATCATGAAGTTAGTATCAACAACATAGAAATGAAGTTTTCTCAACGTTTTCATAAATAACAAAGATAGATTTCCAAAGAATCATAAGAAATAAATATTTTCTTTGTATATTATGTTAACCTAAGCTTTTAGTAATATAATATTAAAAGTTTTACAAAAAGCTCAAGATTTAAACTCTTTTAAACTTCGAAATAAAACTAAGAAAACAAACTGAATTTTCAAAGTTAAGATAAATTCATAAGGTGATGAACCCACTTAGGAAAATAACGATTTTCAAATTTCTAAAAAGAAGGAACTCATTTTCAAAAGGATATAAATAGATTAAACAATAATGGTTTTATCAATAAAAGATGATTCTTTTCAAAAGAAATGAAAGAACAAGTTTTGGAAAGTAAAAGCTTATATTTTAGAAAGGAATATAAGAAAAGCAAGGCTCATTTTCTAAGACCATCTTAAATAAACAAATTATGAAAAGGATTTCGACAACTTAATGTACTTTTGATAAATTAATCTTTTATCACTAGAAATGAAATATATGAAAGACTAGGTTAAAGGAGAAATTTGCTTGTTTTGGAAAAAGGAATGAAGAAAATGAAATAAGATTATACTCATTTATAACAACCCAAGAAAAATATAAAGTTTTTTAAATACTTGAAAGGAAGTTTTCAAAGCTAAAGTTTAAATGAATTGTTTTATGAAATAAATTGTTGAGACACTACCATTAGGATTTTTGCATATAAAGTGAGCATGCCTATATATTCAAAGTATTTATCAAATATATAGTTATATTGTTACAAAAGGATTTTCTTTAAAATGGAGTCGAGCTAAAAAATGGATTTTTGCAAAAGTTTAGAAAATTCGTTTTAAATCTGTACCTGACGTTTTCGGAACCCAAATGACCTTTTATGACCAAGATAAGTTTAGAAATGGATAGAACTTTTCGAATAGGTAGAAAACGGTATATCATATGCGAAATTCCGAGTTAAAATGAGCAAGTTATGGCAATTTTAAGTTGGAATTTCTTCTTATACGATTTTACCACGATTTTAAGTAAAGTTTAGAATCTTCAAGAATAGACATTCATGGAAGACTTATCCTGAGTATTTCTTTTGTCTAGGTGACAAAGGATACGAAAATACCCTATCCAAGGATTACTACGACTAAGAAGATAGCGAAATGGACGAGTGAGTTATTCCTTCTAATTTCGTTACCTTGCTTGTACTTGTAATGTAGTAGCATTAGCATACTAAGAAAAGATAAAAACGAATATATTTGGGGATTTCGGGATTATGTGTATGATTCTATGTTTATGCGTGAATTGAGAATTAAGAATATCGCAACTTCGATCTGCTTGTTTAAATAATTTTGTTTACCTACTTGTGTGTTTGCTTATTGTTGCTAAATTGATTGATCGCCCCTAATAAACCTTAATAAGGCTTGACTTAAGAACAATAAAACGTTCACGCATAGCATCCATCGAGTCACATCTATTTCAGAAGACTGCTACTCCTACGCGTGGAGTTGGATTGGCTGTGATCGTGCGGTGCCACGAGCCATGTTCATTCCTGGAGAATCCAAATCGCTCGGGAAAAGCGACTCTAGGTTCGGAGCCGAGCCAACCGAACGCTGTGGGTGAGGACCTGGGGACTAGCAGTAGAAGGTCGAGGACCTTCAACCCCGATTCCCTAACCTTTGATACGGAGGGGTAAATCCGTTCTATATATGGTTTCCGGATGACTATATATATTCGGGTAATCATGTGATTGTTGCATTGTATGCCTAGCATATGTGTGATTAAATAAATAAACTTGTTTGAAAATATGGTGCGAATGAAAAGGAATATCTCACTAAGCTAGTTGTAGCTTATACCCCTATAGATTTTGTTGAAACAGGTGTATTCATGGATTAAGTTTGAGGATCATGACATTAAGGAAGTCATGGATAATTAAGGATATGGAATCATACGATGAAGAAATTTTGTAAGGTTCTTTATATTTGCTAACCTATATGATTAAGGACGTACATTTATTTGAAGCTAATAGAAGAATATTCCTTAAGAATTAAATTGTGATATGCTTATGTTTTACATTAAGTATTCTCTTTGCCTTGTTACTTATTTATTATCAATGTAAATTGCGCCACTCCGATGCGTCCCCTTGGTTGTGATGTATACCTTGTACATAATATGGAAGCCTTTGCATGACTAAGGTAGTTATTCCTAGGCTTTAGTATTGTGTACGGCGGACTGCCACGTTTAGGGTACCCCTCGGGGCGTGACAGATTGTTATGCAAATTAAAAATATTAACCTGCTATTTTACCTTAAAGCCTCTCATGAGTGTTGTCACTTGGCAAAACAAAGCCAACCTCATGAATTTTTTCTCTTGAGAACAGCATACTTTTGCTTAATGGCGCTTGTATGTAATTTTAAACTATATTTTCTATTCTCTTTTCTATAATTTTTTTCTAAAGTTAATGTAAAAAATGATGCCCGAACCTTCTCAAAAAATTCAATTATATACTTGAAGTTTAGTTTTAAACAATTTAGTATATAAGCTTTTGCAAAAAGGTCGATTAGGTACTTACAATTTAGTTTTGATATTTTGATACCTGAAGGAAGTTTTCGCATATATTTTTCATACTTGATTGAACTTGTTGAAGTAAGAAAAATATATGCGAAAACTTATTTCATATATCAAATTTGTCAAAACCAAATTTTAAATGGAAAAATATAATGAAAACTTGCTTTAGGTACCAAATTGTTTAAAATCAAACTTCAGATGCTTAATTGAACTTTTAACGAAAGTTTATATACCATTTTTAACATTATTCCTTTTTATTTTACAAATAATCCATGAAAATGCATTTTTGTCAATTTTAGATCATGCCATGATAAAACACATCAATCATGCATGAATTTAAGCTACCTAGTGAGATACGTTTATCAAAAAACACAATCTTACCACCAATCATTCTGTATGTACCCTTAAACTAGTAAGTATGAGCTATATCACTTTTTAAAATAAGATATAGGAAGTAACATTGATAAATACAGTTAATTGTATATGATATAACCATTTTAATTACGAGAATGAAATTTAATAAACAAAAACGTTTGTTTAATCACCCCATTTGGCAATTTTAAATTACAATTGTGACACTAAGCACTGACTGTGCCCTTCACCACCCCCAATTTAACTATTAGATTATACGGCTATCACGTTTAAGTTATGAATATCCATTGTCTCATCACCTTACATTGTGCCAAATATTAAAAAGTGTAAAAACCTATTGTTGCAAATACCGTATATATCTGTACTTATTTCAAGAGTGTTACACACCTGTTTCTTTTCCTTTATTTTTTATCCGGAATTGTACGCTCCTGTTTTCACTCATGTTCTTGTTTTTAGTTGGTTAGATATCTTCAGCTTTTAAACTAACAACACATCCTCTCTCTCTCTCTCTCTCTCTCTCTCCTCTATGTGGCGGAGAAACCGGTGAATCTTTTGGCAAATATCCGTGAAAAAAACACTAGTTGAGAGTTCAATCCGTAATTCTAACTTCTTGTCGGTAAAGTTCATCACTTTTCTTTTTTCAATTCTATATTATAAACACGCACCTGTTTCTGTCTTCTTTTTCAATTATTATTATTATTATTATTATTATTATTATTTTATGTTCTTAATTTGTTCTCCGTAAATGTTGGTTTTCAATTCAACTACAATGGGATTTTTGGGACTCCTTCCTGAGGAGCCAACTTTTAATTTGTTGATTTTTTTTTTTTTAATTTTAAGCTATAAAAATTTCAGATTTTTTTTTGGGTAAATAGCTTTTTTTTTTTTCTTTTGTTGTCTACCTAAATGTTGAATCTGTTAGACTTACGTGCGGTTAATTTTATGGAAAAGCTGATTCTATATGATTCTTATGTGATTTATAGCCTGTAATTTCTTGATCTGACATTTATCGTAAGATTTTAGCTCAATCCATGTATTTTCGCACCCCACATTTAGTTTAAATCGAAGGGAAAAAATGTAATAATTATAATTTCTTCCCTTAAAAAAAGATGAGCTCGGATCTGTAAAGTTTGTGTCTATTTTTAATTCATGAAGTTACCTTCTTTTTGTCTAATTTCTGCCCAAGTTTCTCATACATTTGACGAATTTTAAGACCCATATCCCCCGACACAAGTTGAGACCATCCGACTGTGTGGTCACTAGGGCTTTTTTTTTATTTATCAATTGTTTTTATATGGTATTATCTGCAAGTTTATTGCTTTCTTGGTCTCCTGTTGGGTTTTTTAATGTGCCAGTGTTCACTTGTTCTGACTAAAACAACAAAAGATATCCAGGTCTTTTGTTCATTGGATCTCTTCTTCTTCTTCTTCTTTACATTAACATGGACATCGTCATATACATAAAGACGTGATGTATCCTTAAATCTTTATACCCATTTATTACTAATTATTTCTTTAATTTGTTTACCCATCTGTGCGACTAATGCTATTATTAATGTTCAATGCAGCTTCTATAAGATTGTGTTTCACATGCCAAAGCTTGTTATCTTCTGAATTCGCTCAAATTTCTAGGTTGGCTTGCATTCTCTTTTTTTCGTATCCGTTTTTGCTTGTATATCTAAATGTTTTGCTAGAACTGGTTTAGGCACTCCATTTGTTTTGGTTCTTGCTTGATTACTCAATGTCGGGAGCCATATCTGTCATGTAGGACTTGTGTTTAAGTGTTTTTTTTTCATTTACATATTCTGTGTTTCGTTACCTGTGATTTCTACTGGCAATGCCATTTTTTTCCCTGTTCTTGCAATGTCCAATGCTATGATGTTAAAAGTAGGGAACCTTTTCTACAAAAGTTCTATTTGTATGTTTGTGGGGTTCGTATGATTCTGGAGTCATCAAATGGAAGATTTTTTTATTTTGTAAACTTTGTTCTCCATACAGAAGAAAATGGAGGATGCAAGCGAGTATAGGCAATGGGATGAATTGATACCTGATGCACTGGGGCTGATCTTCAAGAACTTGCCTCTGAATGAGATATTAACTGTTGTTCCTAGAGTATGCAAGGCATGGGGCAGAGCAGTGGCTGGCCCCTATTGCTGGCAAGAGATTGACATCGAAGAATGGAGTAATCAGTGTGGGTATGGAATTGCTGACCGAATGGTTCAAATGCTCGTGATGAGAAGTGGTGGATCCCTTCGGAAGCTTCGAGTTTGCAACCTTGGCCTCATAAATGACGGCATTTTCTCTTTCATTGCTGACAAGTAAGCAACGATGTACTATCTTTTTATGATTAACCTCTAACCTTGACAAATTTGCTGGAGGCAGAAAATCCATGAGGACAGTAAAGTGAGACACAATTGTTAGTATTGCTTAATAGGTCAAAGCTATTACCTGTTTGATTGAGTATTATCTGAGATGCTACCAAAGCATTCTGATCGATCATATCTAGCTTGTAGAAATCATTTATTAATTCACTGTTATGTGCTGAATTTTTCTTTTTTTCCGTCCTTTGATTTTGCCAGTGCTAGTTCCCTCCAGACATTAGAACTTCCCCGAAGTGAAATGACAAACACGATAGTAGAACAGATCACTCCTAAGCTTTCTACCCTTTCTTTCTTGGATATTAGCTACTGCAGCAAAATAGGTGTTCCAGGCTTGGAATCTATAGGGAAGAATTGCAAAAGGCTTATGGGGTTGTGTAGGAACATGCATCCATGTGATAAATCAGGCTTATCTCCACCAGATGATGAGGCGCACGCCATTGCCTTAACCATGCCAAAACTCAAACACCTTGAGATTGCATACCAGCTTGTCAGCACCGAAAGCGTGCTTGAAATCCTGTACAATTGCCCAGAGCTTGAACACTTGGATTTGAGAGGGTGCTGGGATGTTAGACTTGATGGGAATTTCCTCAAGGAGAGGTTTCCAAAACTAAAGGTTCTGGGGCCTATGGTTGTTGACGATTATGGAAAGGATGCCTGGGAAGACTGCTCCGATTTTTCTGAGAACTCTGAGTATTTAGCATGGGAATTTATAGCTGGTGAAGTAGGAGATTACTCCGACGATGATAGTGATGTAATGTGGATGATGAGGGCAGGTTGGAGGACCTTGAGATGAGATTTTATGAAGGTATTGAAGATGTTGGACTGTATGGTTGGCCTCCCTCTCCTTGAATGGATTTCTTTCGTAATGTGAAGTTCTTTTGCTTGTAATCTGCAATCATGGCTTGCTCTGGCTACTTCTATATGCTCTATATTTATGTACATGTTTAGTGACAATTATCGTGCCTGTATTCTGTGATAAATATAAGTAGATTGTATAATTATGTTTCTACGAGAATGCATTATCTCTATCACATAATATATGAACTGGAAAATGTCCTTGCCATTATTTGTTGCAATCAAGTCTGTATATCAATTGACCATGTGCACTGTTCTATTAGAAGATGATACTTGCCCTGGAGCCAATACACACACGGATTTTAATTGACAATTCAGTTTTATTTGTATTTCCATATTCATTCTTAAAGTTAATTTCAGCAAAGAAATAAATACAACAAATTCAGTTCAAATAACATGCGCCTTGTCTATCAAGTTCCAGTAAGAAAGAGGTGGTTGTAATACCATTCAATGGGAGTCGTTTGAGTACTAAAAGAACAAAACTAGGAAATTGTTCTGGGTTATCTGAGTAAAGTTGTGGTTGGCTTGTTTCTTGTCACCAGAACGGAAAACACGATAAGCAGAAAATCTCATCGTACTTATTGGGGGTCATTAAAATGATTGAAAAGTAGGTGACATGGTTCCCTTTGGTAGTTGGTCCTCGTGAATGTGTACCCTATGCTGAGCCTTATCATTCAGACATGGTCTAGGTAGGCGTTTTTTCTCTCCTTTTTCTTTCGGCATAGATCACAGCGTTGCCCCTGTAATAATGCTATGTCCTTTTAGCATGTTGGGTAAAAATCTACCTTGTCATCATAGGATTACTCAGATGGCCTAATCTTTTGTGTATTTTCGAAGGTGTGGATTGTGAAATCCTTGAATTCTTACTCTATCTTGTATCTTTAGAAATGAGCTTTCAAGCTACTTATCGGAGATGCTGAGCATATATGCCCATATACAGAAAGGATAAAGGTGAGATTTGGGGTATTTGCCCCTTTTAAACTTTTATCTGAATTTTAAGATTTTCCGACATTTAAAATATTTTACACTAACATTTGATGTTTCAGAAATTTCACGGACCAAATGTATAGAGAATTATTCCGAGAAAACAAACGTTAGTTTGTGCTGTCTTCATTCATTTTTTCCCCTTCTTGTGCAAATTGGGATGATGGCATTTATATCTACAAATAAGTATAGCTCAGTTGTCGGACGCAGGGTCTTAATATATAATTTTGCGTGAATCAAAATATAATCGAGGGAATAGACAATATTGGTGGTTGCAATATTCAAAGTTGCATCTTCTCGATCAAGTAGAGCTAAAATTCCTCACTCCTCACAAATACATGCTTTAAAAGGGGATAAAAGTAATGTAAAATTATCTACTTTCAAATTTTAGCAATTTAGTGTCTAAAGCTCCACTTTCTATAATTTACCATATCTACTTTTCTACCAATTTCAATTTAATGCATAAAACAAAATTTGATTTAGTGTATCCAAGACACTAAAGTGAACTTTATTTCAAAATAGAAGCACTAAAAAACAAAAGGTGAAACTTATACACTTGTAGTTAGTTCGAAACTAGTAGAAGGCTTTAGTGTGTTTGGGCTGGATTAATGGGTTTGTAAGGTATGGCCTTGATTGACGGGTTTATAAGGTAAGGCCTGCAAAACATAATATCATCAATGGTCCGCCAACGGATTGTTCAGTGTGGCCACTTCAATGTTTAAGTTATAATATATTCTAAATGTCTAAAGGAAAATCAAAGAGCACATGGATGATTAATGTGGCATACTTGACTTCTAGTGTTCATCAAGAAAGTATTTATAGGAGGACTCCTAATGATTGCACATGGTGCATACATCATAGAGTAGTGAGGGGTTAGGTGTCACACCCCAATGGGTACCTTAAACGTGACAGCCCGCCATACGCAATATTAAAACTTAAGAATGACTACCTCAGTCACTCGAAAGCTTTCATATCGGTACAAGGCGTACATTCACATCAAAGAGAGACTGGTGGGGAAATGGATTTTAAAAATAGTGGCAGCGGAACATGCAAAATAATACTTAATATACATCATTGAAATATAAAGTCTTACAATTTCTAAGGGGCATTCCCTGATAATTTCCATAACAACATGGTCTTATTAAGATAAATAACTAAAGCTAGAAGATTTTAGAAGAAATATACTCTAAGATTTCAAAACAAAGTTCTTCCAATAGCTTCCTAAAAAAATTTATACCCGAATGATCAAGATGGTCTTGGGTACGAAACGAAGGCCCTGCAATATCAAAAGTCTATTGGGGTATAAGCATAACTAGCTTAGTGAGATATTCCTTACGCAAAAGTACTCATAACAAGTATTCAACCAAGTTTATTAAACAAACATATGAAATGCAACATTCATATGATCAAACAGTACATATGACTATCCGGTTCCGTATATTTGATGGATTTACCCCTCCATCGGTGGTTAGGGAATGATTTGAACCGAACCCAAACACCTTCTTAAAAGTTTGTGCACTTTTTGGGGTTCCAACGAACCATACTACTAGTCCTCAGGCTTTCCATACCCAAAGCGATCGATCCGGCTCGACTACAACTTGAGGCCGCATTACCTGAATGCCTTAAATCCTCAATGTAGTTAGGCAGCTTCTTTCCGATACCACGCTAAGGGTAGTAGTAAAAATGCGAAATGATATTCCAAGTGATATGCATGAGCAATTTATTTATGGGTATCCAATCCGACATTAATTTATTTAAAGCGATCAAGCAATAATTGCACACATAACAATACATACATAGAAACAATTATATCAATCACATCGAGTTCTGATATACTTATCGTTCATTAATCGCACATAACAATTCACATACATAATTCCCATGATAACCCGCATGCATATCAATTTTATCTTTCCTAACATCTAGTACTCTATTCTACAATCACATGCGCGAATATATAAACGTAAAGGAAACTCACTCTTCTATAGCGATCTTCTATAAGTCAAAGTAATCCTCGAGGAAGAAAGATCTTGGTCCTCGATACCTAAACAAAAAGAAATATCCAAAATGAGTATTTCATCCAATATTACTCAAATTCTCTAATTCTATCTAATTGAATTCGTCAAAATTTGCATGAATGAAAATTTCAACTTAAAATGGCTATAACTTGCTCATTTTAACTCGGAATTTCATATTATATACTGTTTTCTACCTACTTGAAAATATCCATCCATTTCTAAGGTTATTTTTATTAAAAGAAGTCATTTGGGTCTCGAATAGTGACATACAGAATTGATATGAAAATTCCAGATTTCAAAACTTAAGTTTTCAAACTTTTCTCCATCCAAAAATCTTTGTACCAAAATATAGATATAATTATAGTTGAAAATTTTTTTCAACACATATATATTAACTCATGTCATAAGCATGAAATTAGTCAAGTTGTCCCAACAATGATTTTTATAGAATAAGGTGTTCTAAAAGTTAGAAAAGTAATGTTTTGAAAATTTTTATTTTAGCTTTATTGGATAAGTTCTTGGATTTATTATAAGTAAATATTTTCTTCTTTTTAACTTTATCTATCTTTTGAAAACAATTCATATTTTCCAAAATAATTTTATTCCTACACTTCGTTTTTAAGAGTTAAAAATGTAATTTCTAAATATTTTCTTGATAGTGACAAACTTTTTTAAAGTTTACTTGTTCTTAGTTTTTCTTAAAGTTTTTACATTTTAAAATAATAAGTTCTTCTAATTTTATTTCCTAAGTAAGATTCATCTTTAAAAAGATTTATTCTTTGTTGATTTTTGTAAAACTTATATAAACTTTAGTATATTGATGAAAACTTTACAAATGAGTTTAAGACAAATTTTTGTTAAACGAAAAATTAGTAATATTAAGTTTAAAGAAACTTTCTTATTTCATTTGGTTTGAAAAGAGAGTATGTGAAAATTCTACTTTATGTATTCTTCGATGAACTCTAATGTACCATTATTTCTAAGACTTGTTATGAGTTTACTCAAATTTTTTAGAAAGGTTTGTGAAAGTAAAACTCTTAGCTTTTAATGAAAATCCTTTCTCTACGTAACTAAAATTTATTTGAAAAGAGTTCATAAAAAAATATTTTTTTTATGTTTTTGTTGAGACAATATCAATACATGCATGAACATGAATATGTAGTTATGTAAAATATAACATAATAAGATAAAATAAATGTAACAAGAGCATAACAGTAAAGTCAAGTATTGGGAACTTTAGCTTCATCAAGGTATCCCGGGACTAAAAAAATAGACCAGTCCTAAAAGAAAAGAAAAAAAAAGAAAATTATTTTGACTTAATATGGACAAGTATAAGACTAGAAAGACTAGTCTTAATAATTTGCATAAAACAAGTAAATAAATTGCAAAGCATAAAAAAATAAATAACAAGTGAGCTTATATGCTCTAAAGAAAAATATATACAATATACATAATACTATATAAAAGTTAGATTAGAGCAAATAATAATAATAACAATAACATAACAACAATAATAACATAATGGAAAATACAAAAACATGAACATATTGTTACTTCTTTCACTCTCACGAGTCTAAAAAACATACACTAAGTTCATGTTAAGTTATATGAATATGATGAGTATGTGTAAAAAATTTTACCTAAGGTTATGTGTTTGCTCAAGAGGAAAAGAATGGGTTGTAGTATTATAAGGAAATGGTTTTATGGAGAAAGAGAGAATTTGAGAGAGAGGTTTGTGGAGCAATTTTGGTAGAGTTTTAGTAGGAAATGAGTTGTGTGAAAGAAGAAGGAGGAAGGGGTATTTATAGATTTTGGAGTGAAAATTAGATGTAATAAAATAAAATTAAAGAAAAATAAATGAGATGTCATGGGGTGTGGGCACCGTTTTGGCTTGTAAAAAGGGGGGGGGGGGGGGGGGGGGGGGGGGGGGGGTGGGGGGGAAGAGGAATTATTTTTTTTATTTTTGTAATAAAAAGAATAATGTGTAAAGTATGATGCGATTAAAGTTGTATGGGAAAGGTAAATTGTAAGTATATATGGTAGTATGTAAGAGTAGAGTGTAAGAAAAAGTAGAGATAGTGAAATAGTAATGAATAGTAAAATACTAGAATAGTAGACTAGACAATTAAAATACCAGTAGTAAAGAAAATACGTGTAAACGGCCTATATTTGATATATTTTTATGAGTTTATTGGTGTTGTCAGGATATTTTCATTATCCGATGTATCAATACGGTTTTCAAAAATTGATCCCATTCATATCCAAAAGACGCTAGAAAAATTACGATTATGACATTTTTAAGCTTTCTTATATTATTACGAACCACTTTCCACAATTATCTTAATTTCGTTGTCTAGGGTTAAGAACATGGGATTGTCGGATCTAGATTTGCTAGAATAATCATAGAATTAGGTTAACTTTAGGGTTTCGGTTTGACTTCCGATTCTTAGGGTTTACTATATTACCGAAAAATCTAGGGCTTACATTAGGAGTGGCTATAAATGTGAGAGTTACACCATTGATCCACATCTAACACTTTCTTCCAGTGAAGGTGTCGATGGTTATGTGGAGTGTTTCGAGTGGTTTATATCACACTCTCATAGGGTACCTTAGTCGTAATGATACATCATGTAACCAACTAAGGCTTCGAGAAAGTTATATAAGTATTGTACAACTATCATTCCTGTGGCATAGACAGAATAATATGATAAAAAATTGTTTCGAAACAGAAAGACATTGCATATATATATATATATATATATAATAAACCACAATCAAAGATAATAACACAAAGTCTAGTCATGAAATAAACATTACATCATTCGTCTTCACTTGAGAACTTCTAACTAAAGAACTTAAAAAAGAAATACAAAACATAATTTAAAATATTACAAACATCAAACTCTAAGTCTCTATTACATACCAAGGTTTTCTTATATACAAATTGCATAGATCCATCTCTCATACTAACTTCCACTCCTAGTCTTGATCTCAGTCTTCTTGCTTATATTCCTGTAAACATCAGTTTAAAGGAGTGTGAGCACAATAAGCTCGGTGAGTACTGAAACATTTTACTGTTTAATTAAATCATATATATATAATTATCACCAATATACAATGCATCAATCAACCATATGAAGCATGTATGGTTTAGATCACCAGAATTCAAATGTAAACCCATATATTTTTACGATAATTATAAGTAAACCCTAAGAATTGAAAGTCAAAGCAGGATCCTAAAGTCAACCTAATTGTATATAAGTTTAGTAAATCTGATCTAGCAATTAAATTCACCAAATTTTAATTCATTTCGGACCTAAATGGGATCGGTTTCAAAAATTATTATCTCGAGAAGTAAAATAATTGAAAATATTTCAGTAGCAACATTAGACTCTGTAAACCCCACAAATTAGCTATAAACCTCACAAATTATTTATTAATTCAAGTAATGTTGATGTGAATGAATACTCTGAGGTTCTTTCTATCTTCAAAGATGCAAAAATGAATTTCATGTATGATAGTTTCCTTATTGTACTGAAACATCACTCTAAGAGATCTTTTGTAGGTGAATGCCCTAGGACCACTTGCGAACTCTAACCTATGTGGCATGACTTGGAGCGTTCCACTTAAAAATCATAATAACTCACAAACTAAATAACTTAAGCTCCTCTCAAGCACCTCAATTGATCTAGTTTAGAAAAGTTCTATAGTTGGAAGTAAGCTAGGATTAGTAGGACCCACATGTCTAGACAAGGAGATGCCACACTGAGTGTTATGTGATGTGCACAAGGAGCAACCCTAGGAACACATGGTCAACACATGAGCACACATGGATAACGTTGAAGTAACATTGTCAAGCTTGGAATGCACCAAATGTCAAGCTAAGGAGCCACCACGTGTCAACACCCTAGACATGTCATCTCAATAAAGCTTAAGGAAACTAGCTAAATGAGGACTTTGAAGTTCCAATGCATTATCCTTTAGCAAATCTAGATGAACACACAATCATAGTTTAAAGCCTACCCTTGGACGTGTAGCTCACCATGGAGATGCGTGGGTTCACACTTGAAAAACAATAAACAAACCATCCATCACACACATCCATAACCATTAGACAATAAGGATTAATTGATCATATGGAAATCACATCACCTTATCACCTACATTATGACTAAGCTACTTGATATGTAGTGCTCACATTTCAACTTATCAAGCTTGTCTCTTCCTTCAGGTATGCATGAAAATTTAGGAAATGGATTGTTTAAAACAATCATGTAGCCGCAACTCATCATGAGCTCTAGCTCATGTAGCTCACCATTCCAAATTTAGGGACAGGACTACCCTTGAAGCCAAATGCACATGTGTGGCAACCATAAGCATAAATCCAAGGAGCAAATACCCCATGTGCGGATAGAACTTCTAGACAATAGGACAAGTATGCCCCTAGTCACTTGCATCAACCGCCCATGATTTCAAGCCCCTAACCACTTCATGATCTTTAGAACTCTATAAAACAAGACAATCAATGTGGTCCCAATCTTTGTCCCAAGCCTTGTGCATAAGCCACAAAGAAAGCAAGGCAAAGCAAGACAAAACAAAAAGATCTCTAGCATCATAACTAGCTTCCACATGCCTTACCCCACAAAACACCCCACGCACATACCAACAAGCCACAACACCACACGCATCAACCAAACACCGCCACACGCATCAACCCATACGCACAAGGACATCACCAAGCAACACTACATGCACACAAGGCCCACATACCCCACATACAAATAACAATTAGGAGCAAGAGGAGCACAAACCTACACTAGGACCATTACGTCCATGATCTTTTCAAGGAAGGGCAAGACTTGGTTTAATTTAAACTTTGAGATTAAATCATTAAGCTAACACCAACTTATGTCCTTGATTAGGGTCTTGACAAACTAAGGAGTAAATGAATCTAAGTCCCTCTTGAACTTAAGTGCCATCTAGCTTGTAACACTTGTTATATGTGCATAGATATGACCTAATATACACAATTCCTCTATGAGTGCATCATAAGTTACACAACCATATATGTTGATGAAGAAATATAGCTCATGACTTGATTATATTGAACATTCAAAAAGCTATCCTATGCATGAGAACCGACCTTAAGTCCTACCAAATTTGAACATAAGGCTAAGGGAAATATATATACACATAACAAACATCCAACTTTAAGCCATAGCATGAATGGAATTGCACATTGTCTATTATGATAAACCTATCTTTTAAGAACATGTATGATGAAGAATAGTTGCATAAAGGAAGATGGATGTTCCTTTCTCGTAAGTGATTTCAGGTGATACAGGTTGCTTAAGCACTTAAAACATGCGCCTAGCCTAAACAAGCAATATCAATGAAACTTCCATGTGTTAGAAGAATTAGTGTTTAGTGTCCTTAAACACGAAATTGGAAATTAGCATTTAGATAAGGAAACATGGTAAAAACTAAGCAATTGGTGGAAGGACAACTATATGAACGAAGGAAGGAAGCAACTAGAGAGTATAAGAAAACTTGCTTTATGACCAATCTGACTTCTTTGGGGATAACCGTGAAAAACATGCATCTTATGAGCTATAGGTTGGATATCTAAAAAGTAGAAAAAAACGAGCTTTCCACGCCTATTCATTGTAGAATCGATTTGAGATGAGGATGTTATGATAAAACAAGAATTCGCTGTATCTTTGAGAATCCAAACATATCGGGACAAATTGACTAGTGTAGCTTGTTTAAAACCTCTGAATAATGTAAGATATAGATATAGCTTCGAAAGCTTCGAAATGACTACTCATACGCTAAAAAACAGACAAGAAACAAACAAACGACAACAAAAAAACTAGAACTACAAAATTCATGTCACAATACTACTATGTGTAGTACTCAATCTATGACAAATCATGACAACAAATGTTCTTACTATGTCACTAGGATCTTCATAATCAACTTTGGACTTCCTATCGATTACATGATGACTAAGGAAATGGACAGGTGAGTAACTCAGATCTATCACATTGTTTGTGCTTGTACAATAGCTACACTTGAATATGTGATAAAGAAGAATAGAAAATGTTGTTTGTTTTGGATTTTTAATATGTGTTGATTGATGCTTGTATGAATAATGAAAATGTATGTTATATTCAGAGATAAGAATGATGATTGCTAATGATCAAGTGAATTGTACGAAAGTGGTGTCTGTTATTGATTGATCACCGATAAACAGTTTAACAAATATCTGGTTTAGTAACAATTTGACATGCATTGCATCCTTGCATTCTCACATTCAAGCATGATTGCCCACTACATATTAGCAATTTTAGATTTCTGGTAACGTGCCTAATTTTCTAGATGACATTTCTAGTCCTGCAAGTACCCTTTGTTCCGATTGACTTCATGAGAACTAAGTGGCCATCGAAGGAACATTTTTGAAATAACAACAAGAAATGACTTTTACTTAATGGTGTTTCTAAGTTCCAAGATTATGAAATAACAACATTTTTGAATCATTTTATGGTACCTTGTTGTCTTAGTTCTTAGATTCTCTTGGGTGTGGCAAATTACTTATGGTATGATTCCTTCAACCCAAATGAGAGGGCGTAAATCTCTATCATGTTTAGATTCTGATTGTCTGAGCTTGTAATTGTTTATACGTATTATTGTTGCATGACATTTGTTTGGTTAATCCACTTGCTTGATATAGGTGATATGTGTCACACCCCAAAGAGTACCCCAAACATAACAGTTCGCTACACTCAATATTAAAGCTTAAGCATGACAACTTAGTCATTCCCAAAAGCTTTGATATTAAGTGTAAGGCGTTCTCTCACAATTTTAGAGGACCATACTATGAAATATGAAGCTTAAGAAGATACAATAACAAATTAAGAAAAATGAATTCATAATATTCATTCATTCATAATAATTATCTTACAAATCTTAGGGGCATTCCCCCACCAAAATAACTGTAATCTATTACAAGAAATTTTCTATGAAGTCTACATCCGAACTAATGCTAAACTTCATCTAAAAATTCCTTAACCAAAAAGGGGAAAATACCTGGTTGTAGGGTCCACGTGGCCTCAACCACAAATAGTTAAGCTGCAAAAGATATCTATAGGGGTATAGACTAATAGGCTTAGTGAGAATTATTTCCATAAGCAAATTCTTGTGTATTAAAATTTAAACAAGTTATTTATGCATTCAAGTGAAATGAAACGTACACGTGAACAAGCAAGGCATATAGTTTTCCAGGAACTATATGTTGAATGGATTTATGCCCTCCATTTTGGGTTTGGTGATAAGTAATATCAAAACGAGTAGTTTTAGTTAAGTTATGCTTTCGATCATTACCGCCAATCATATTAAGTCTACTCGGTTTGAGCCATGCTTCCGGTTTACCGCCAAGCATTGGTTTAATTCCATGTCACCAAGCAATCGCTTTCGATCATAACCGCCAAGTGTTGCTTTCGACCGTGCTACTATCCTTTTCACCTAAGGATAATAACCCATGCAATGTGACTTACTTCGTGGTATGCATAAATCAATTTATTTAAGACATCATAGCATCATTATTATCAATTTTGAAGGTGATCATAGAATCTCATACATATCAAGTTCTATACTAAAACAAACGATTACTTACAATCAATTCCCACCTCGATATTCTTAGAATTCTTTCAATAATTTTTACATACATATCAATTTGTCTTTCCTTAATTCTAGTGCGACTAAACTACAAGCACAATCAAGTAACGTATTTAAGAAAATAAACTCACGTTGCCATGATGATACTCCTTCTAAATGGATGAGTCAATCAAATAATCCACTTAGTTGAAATAATCATCGAAATACAGTATTGTTCTTCGGGATCACCTAGTCAAGAAAAATACCCGAAATGAGTATTTCTTAATAATTTTCTTAAAATTCCACAAAACTATGTCATAAGAACGTCAAAGTTTGCATATAAGATAATTCCAATTTAAAATGGCAATAAATTGGTCATTTTAGCTCGAAATTGCGCATATAATATACCGATTTCTACCTATTCGAAAAGATCTATCCATTTCTAAAATATTTTCATCAAACTAGATCATTTTGGCTCCAAAACAGTGGCGATCATATTCACTACGAATTTTCCCATCCCAAAAGCATTTGTTTCAAACTTAAATCATCCACAAAAATTGCTTTGATAAATACTTAGTTATCTATATAGTTAAGAAATTCCTTTTTATAGATATATAGCTTATATTTCATCCATACTCAAGTGTTTGTTGTCCAACTAAAATTCTTTAGTAAAACAATGTTAGTTTAGAAGTTTAGAAAACCATAATTTTACAAGAAATCCATTTTGTAAATCTTTTAAAATGAATATTTTGATTCTTTTGTTTTCAAAAAATTATCTCACTATTTTCCTTAATGTTTTTTTAATAAAAATACATTTCTCTATTTTGTTTTAGAAATTTTTAATATTAGTGTTACTTTTCCTATTAGTTTTCTATACAATTTTTCTTTGACCATTACTTGGAAAATCTTGATTTGAAAACTCTCATTCGTTCTTTATGGGGTTTCCTTTATATTATGTTTTTATGGAAAACATTTTAGTATCAAAAGTCATCTTCTTTTGGAAAACAATGTAATATAGAAATGATTAAAAAGCTTTTCAAAACAAATGTAGCTTTAAAATTTTAGTGAGTTCTTCCAAAAGTTTTGAAAAGAATAGATTTACTTTTGTTAAATCATAAATTCTAAATTTCATATAGAACTATTATTAGGTGGTAAAATCTCCCTTTTGCAAAAAGTAAAATTGAAGCTTAAAGGTTTGGACAATAATCTTTATGGGTATGATCATGAGAATATTAACAAGCAAATGCAACATAACGAATAATAAAGTCAAGTATTGGGAGTCTTAGCTTATTTAAGGCTCCTAGGATTAGGAAATAGACTAGTCCCAAATAAAAAGGAAAAATAAAAGAGAGAAAATTTTTTTGACTCGATGAGGACAAGTCTAAGACTAGAAATTGGTCTTAAAACAACATGAAATAAATAAAGTGCAAACAAAAAAAATAAATAAATTTGCTTTGCATGAAAGTAAACAAATTGCAAGTGAGCTTATATGCTCTAAAAAAAAATATTATATATATATACATAATTATATTTAGTTAGATGTAATAACAACAATAATATGAGTAAAGTAAAATAACAACATAAATATATAAATAGATATTCATGAATAAGAATAATACATGAACATAATGTATCTTTCATAACATTAAGTTTTGGGAAACTCATACTGTGGTTATGTAAAGTTACATGACATGATAAGAAGAAACATATAAAGAAAATTTAACCTAAAGAGAATTTTGGAATAATATGTGTGAATGGGTTTTATGTATGTGAAAGGGGTTTGAGAGTATTTTGGGAGAGTTTTGAGATGATAAATTTAGAGAGTTTTGGTAGTGAATTTATGGGTAGTAAATGTGTGAATGAAGTGAAATAGGAGGGAGGTATTTATAGGAAAATGGGATTGAATTTCACATGATTTAAATAAAGAAAAATTAAAAACAAATTGAGAGGAGGGGGGTGGGGGCATCAGCCATCTTGGTGAGAGGGAGAGAGTGATGATATTATTGTATTTTTGTTAATTAAATGTAATAATAAGTAAAATAGATATGATATAAAGTTATGTGAAAAGTAAAAAATAAAGATAATAGGTGTATAGAGTGTAAGAGTAGGTATTAGAAAAAGTAAAGATAAATAATTAGTATAGAATAGTAATGAATAGTGTAATATAAAATAAATATGACTAATAAAGTACCGGTAGTAGGAAAATACGTGTATAAATGCGATATCTGACATTTTTACGTACTGAAAAATTATAAAATAATATTTTTGAAAACTTTATATTTTTATAAGTCTAACGGTATATCCGAAATATTTTTACTATTCTGGGCCCTAGGATATGTTTTTCAAGAGCTATATCCGTTCGGGTCCATAACGGATTACTGTTTTGCTAATATGATATTTTTAAGCTTTCTTATGTTATTTTGAACTGTTCTACATACTAATCTCTTACTTACTCATTTAGGGTTGCGAATACGGGATTGCCGGACTTAAACTGTTATGCTTAACTACAGTTTTGTTGACTTTAGGGTTTCTGATTGACCTTTCGATCAGGGTTTAAGCTTAACTGATCGTAAAACTTTGGGAGTTTACAACTTACTCCTTTTAAAGAAAGTTTTGTCCTCAAAACTTAGAAATACGTACTTGAAGCTTCAAATAAACTCGGGTACTTACGTCATATTTCATCATCGGCTTCCTATGTTGCCTCTTCGTGGGAATGATTTCTCCATAGAACTTGACTTCTTGATTTCCTTGTTTCTCAACTTTTGAACTTTTCGATCAAGGATTTGTACTGGGTGTTCTTCATAGGTGAGATTTTCCTTTACGAGCACTGGTTCTAACTCCAAAACTCGTTCCAGGTCGGATACATGCTTACGTAGCATAGAGACGTGAAATACGTTATGTACTCCAGAAAGATATGGTGGCAAGGCTAGACCATGAGCTAAATCGCCAACTCGTTCTAGTACTTCAAAGGGTTTAATGTATCGTGGGCCTAACTTTCCTTGTGAGCGCACACGATGTATACTCTTTATTGGATTTATCTTCAAGTACACATGATCTCCAACTTGAAATTCCAAAGTCCTTCTCTTTTGATCAGCCCAACTCTTTTGTCTATCTTATGCCTCCTTTATCCTTTGTTGGATTATTCTTACTTTATCCATTGCGTCTTGTACTAATTCAGATCCAATTGCAAGCTTTTCTAAATCATCCCAAAACAAAGGTAATCTACATCGTCGTCCATGCAGTGGCTCGTAGGGTGGCATCTGGATCGTCGAGTGATAGCTAATGTTGTAGGTAAACTCGATTAGTGGCAAATGTACATCCCATCTTCCTTTGAAATCCAACATATGCCCTTAACATATCTTCCAAAGTTTGAATCGTTCGTTCTGACTAACCATCAGTCCGAGGGTTGTGTACCGTGTTAAAGTGTAGCTTGGTCCCCATACTTTTCTATAGGCTAGTCCAAAACTTAGATACAAATCTTGGGTCTCGATATAATACAATTCCTTCTGGTACTCCATGCAAATGTACTATCTCCCTTACATAAAGCTTTGCCAGCTTGTCCATGGAAAATGTCATACTAATTGGTATAAAGTGAGCCGACTTAGTCAATCAATCAATTATGACCCAAATGGCATCATATCCGGTTGATATCTTTGGTAATCCACAGACAAAATCCATGGAAATTTGATCCCATTTCCACTCAGGTATCGAAAAAGGTTTTAATAATCCTTCCGGCCTTTGGTGTTCTACTTTCACTTATTGGCAGATTAGGCATTTCATCACATAATCAACTACATCTTGCTTCATCCCATTCCACCAATAAAGATTCTTGAGATCTTGGTACATTTTGGTTCCCCCTGGATGTACTATATATCATGAGTTATGAGCTTCACTCCTAATTTCTTTTCTCATTTTCCTTATCCTCAGGCACACAAAGTCGTCCTTTCATTCTCATGACATCGTCATCATCGACCATGAAATCAGTAAACTTTCCTTCTTTTATTTCCCTCTTTTTCTTTTGTATCTTCTCATCATAGCGTTGAGCTTCTTTAATCCTTTCTACCATAGTTGGTTCCAACACTAGGTTAGCTATCTCCACTTCCACACCTTGTCCTGTAAATTCAATGCTTAGCTTCTCAAACTCTTTTATGAACTGTAAACCCCAGTATTCTTAGTAGTCAAATAAACTCCGAGGATCGAAAAACGAAACCCTAATCCAGTCCAGTTTAAGCTTAGTGAGAGAAGCTTAGAAATCCTAAATCCGGCTTTCCTTCGGTTTCATAATAAAAGAAGTTTTATAAAGTAAATGAATATGAATTATTGTTTTAAAGTATATTTCAAACCTTAGAAAGTTTTAAATTCGGGAATTTTTCAATTCCGGGCCTTCCCGAGCTCAATTACGGAAAAACGTGCCCTGGGACCAAAAACTCAGAAAAATATTTTGAAATATTCATTAGAACCGAAATTTTATAAGTATTTCAAAAATATAAAATTTTATAATTTTTCGGGCTATAAAAATTACAGTTATAGCCTTTTCCCATATTTTCTTTACAACCGATAAAGTAGATGTCTTGTCTACTATTCACAAGTACAACCTACACTACACACTACCCATACCCTATTCTTACATCCTTACAAACTCATTACAATTTTCTTTTCCAAGAAATTATGTTTCCTAATTAATTATTACATTTATTACATTTTATTACTTAAATTACAAATTTTATCAAAAATTCAAACTCTCTCTCTCTCCCACACACATGGCCGGCGCCCCTCCCAATTTCCCTCTTATTTGTTTTATTTTTACTTCTTTATTATAACTAAACCTAATGCATTAATATATAAGCTCCTTTTCTCTCTCTCTTCTCATTTTTCACTCATTCAAAATTTACAAAAGAAAGAAAAACTCTCTCTTTCTCCCCTAGTGTTGCCGTGACACTACACACACACTCACTCACTCACAAGTTTGTTTCATCTTCTTTTCTACTCCAAATCTCCATTGGTATGATGATTTCAAGCTTTGTTATTGCTAAATCTTGTAATGGCAAGACTTTTCTTATGTGTTTTCCGCTTTAAATCTCAATGAGCATATGCTAGGGACAAGAAAACACTAATACAAGAAAGCCATCACAAGAAGTAGATCTTGTGTTTAAAGGCGTTTTTATTGAAATAATATTATGTTCATGCATGTAAAGTAGAGATCTTGCATGAAAGTTTATGTTCATGTTATTAAACTCATATTCATGCACTATAAGTGGTAGATCTAGTGTTAGACACTCACATTTTATTGATTTTATGTTAGGTGGATATTGGAACTTTCATGCATTAATGATCATAAAAGATTAGCCTTGCATTATAGATGTGTTAGATGATAGATTTTTATGGATATAGGACAAGGAACTTGAAAAAGAAAAGACTTTGTTAGAAATGTCTAGTGGAAAATTCGGAAGGTTTTTGAAACCTATTTTAAAAACCCTTGAAACCACTTTGAAACTCATATTTTTCATGAAAAATGAAAGGTATATGTAATAGGTATCTCTAAGGAATGATTTTCACAAGTTACAATGAGTTTAGGCATGAGTAATGTGTAAAACAAGTGATCGAATTAAAATGGAAAATTTTGAGTTAGTGATCAAATTTTCAAATTCGTAATTTGAGATGATGCATATGTAATGTCACGCCCCATAAGGTATCCTAAACGTAACAGCCCGCTACATACTATATAAGACTCTCGAATTTCTACCCGAGCCCTTCGGGAGTCTTGTATAGATGTAAAGCGTCCCTTTACAACAATAGAGTACTCGATCAATGGAGTTAAGAAGTTTAATGTGGCATTCATTAGCCATAGATAATAAACCAAAACACATATATATTCTTTACAAAGTCTAAAGGGCATTCCCCCACAAAATAATATTAAGTCCATTACAGTCATCCAGAGTCCTTTAGTTTCCAACGGAAGTCTAAACAAAATCGAATTAAACTTCTAAGGGAAAGTCCTAGCTCCGGTACCTGAGCTGTGGCTTGCCTCGGCCTAAGCCAAATGAACTCATGCTGCAACAAGTAAAAACTATAGGGGCGTAAGCTAACTAGCTTAGTGAGTGAAAACTTCCATATCACAATTAAAACAAATCATTTAAGCAAGTGATTATTCAAGCAAATGGTATGCATTAGACAAATGAGTTCAACAAACATATGACCAGTTGGAAATCATATGTGGATGGACTTGCACCCTCCATCCCGGGTTAGCAGATTAACGAATCCTGTGGTACGACGCCGTTTAAGCTCATGGTTAACTGAATAATAATTAGTTTTATGGATCACGATTAACCAACAATTTCGTTTTATGGATTACGATTAACCAACATATTCGTTTTATGGGTCACGAAAAACCAATCAATGCTAATGCTCCATCCCCGTCGTGATATGAATGAGTCCAATTATAATTGAGGTCCAATACAGATTAATCCAGTTCTTTTAGGTGACCAACAATTATTCGCAGACAATCAGTATAAAATACTAGCTAAACAAGCAGCAGCTTAACCCGGTTTCGATATTCCTTAAGTTCAACTTCACATATCAATAACAGACAATATATAATTCCCATATACCCCATCATGCATAATCATTTTTTTATCTTTGCCTAAACAACAAATGCCACTATCAATACAATCACAAGCAATAATTGAGAGCGGAAGTAATACTCACTCGGCCATGGTACGGTCTTTAATAATAGTAGTGGGTGGTAGGGTATCGTCTTGCTCGGGATCACCTACCAAATAAGAACAACCTAATAAGAATCTCATCACTAAACTAATTCAAGCTATGCATCTAAACTACACAAAATCGAATTCTCGCTATTTGCGGAAGTTCCAACTTAAAACGGCCATAACTTGGTCATTTTAACTCGGAATTTTGCAAATTTTATATCGATCTCTATCTAATTCGAAAGATCTATCTATTTCTAATATTATTTTCAAGTTTTGAAAACATTAAGGTCACGGAACAGAGGGATCAGATCTGTTCTGTAACGTTTCCGATTCCGAAAAATTGTTTCGCATTTAGTAAAAATGTTCTTAGTTGATGATTCATGTATAGATGGTATATGAATGAATTCCTAGTATGAATGTCATGTAATGAGCTCAATATATGCATGGTCTCGATGATTTTTGATGATGAACTCTTATGAACTCCTAATTATTATAAAACTCCATAATGGTCACTTCTAAAAAGCTATTCTTTCCAACTTTACATTCCCTAGGGTTTTTAGGATTTATTCTTGGAATTTACTTGTTATCTAAATAAAAATGATTTCTTAACATCTATACTATCCATGACCTTCATTTATGCATAAAAATCCACATTTTTCACTTGGTAAATATGTTTTTAAACAAGCTTTTCACAAAAATCCGAATTTTGGAAATTTTCTTTTCTTGCATTTTTCTATGAGAAAACTTGTTTAATGCATAAAAATTGAAGCTTTATATATCTATTGCCTAAAGACTTCATTTAACTCATAAAACATGCAATTTGAGCTTGGACACTAAGTGTTTATGTAGGCATTATCCCAAAATACGAATTTGGCAATTTAATCACTATCTCAAAATTTTCCATTCTAACTTCACTACTTGTTTTACATATTACTCATGCCTAAACTCATTTAAACTTATAAAAATCATTCCTTAAGGATACCTATTACATATACCTTCCATTTTTCATGAAAAATATGAGTTTTAAAGTGGCTTTGGTGGTTTTTAAAATAGGGTTCCAAAATCATATGAATTTCCATAATACATTTCTAACCAAAATCTTTTCTTTTTCAAGTTTCTTGCCTCCTATACATGAAGATCTACCATCTAACACATCTATCTACATGCAAGACTAAGCTTTTATGATCATAAATGCATGTAAGCTCAAAACAACCACATGAACATAAATATCAATGAATGTATGAGTGTCTAACACTTAGATCTACCACCTATGGTGCATGAATCATGAGTTTCATGGCATGAACATAAATTTCTATGCAAGATTCCTACTTTACATGCAAGAACATAACATTATCTCAACAAAACTCTTTTAAACTCTAGATCCACTTCTTGTGATGGCTTGATATTCTTGTATAAGTGTTTTCATGTCCCTAGCATATGCTCATTGGGATTAAATGTGAAAAACATACAAGAAAAGTCTTGCCATTACAAGATTTAGTAAGAATAAAGCTTGAAATCATCATACCAATAGAGATTTGAAGTAGAAAAGAAGAGGAAATGAGCTTGTGTGAGTGAGTGTGGGGGGAGGTGGGTCACGGCACACTTAGAGAGAAAAGAGAGGGTTTTCTTCTTTTGTAAAAATTTGAACAGTGAAAAATGAGGAGAGAGAGGAATATGAGCTTATATATTAGTTGGATTAGGGTTTTAATTAAATAAAATGAGTGAAAATAAAGCAAAAATGAGGGGAAATTGGGAGGGGGGGCGCCGGCATAGGGTGGGGAGGGAGAGAGAGAGTTGAAATTTGATGAAATTTGTATTTTGTGTAATAAAATGTAATAATTGTATTAATTAATTAGGAAACAAAATTTCTTGGAAAAGAAAAATGTAATGAGTAGTTGTAAGGATGTAAGAATAGGGTATGGGTAGTGTGCAGTGTAGGTTGTACTTGTGAATAGTAGACAAGACATTTACTTTACCGGTTGTAACGAAAATACAGAAAAGGCTATAACTGTAATTTTTATAGCCCGGAAAATTATAAAATTGATATTTTTGGAATCTTTATAAAAATTTAGTTCTAATGAATATTCCAGAATATTTTTCTAAGTTTGTGGTCCCGGGGCACGTTTTTCCGTAATTGAGCTCGGGAAGGCCCGGAATTGAAAAATTCCCGAATTTAAAACTTTTTAAGGTTTGAAATATACTTTAAAACAATAATTCATATTCATTTACTTTATAAAACTTCTTTTATTATGAAACCGAAGGAAAGCTGGATTTAGGGTTCCTAAGCTTCTCTCACTGACTTAAACTGGGCTGGATTAGGGTTTCGCTTTTCAACTCCCGGGGTTACTTAACTAATGAGAATACCGGGGTTTACATGTAATCACCTAGTATTTAAGCTTAAATTGCATGTTTTATGAGTTAAATGAAGTCCTTAGACAATAGATATAATAAAGCTTCAAATTTTGATGCATTAAACAAGTTTTCTCATAAGAAATATGCAAGAAATTAAAATTTTTAAAATTCGGATTTTTGTGAAAGCTTGTTTAAAAACATATTTGCAAGGTGAAAAATATGAATTTCTATGAAGAAATGAAGGTCTTGGATGATAGTATAGATGATGGAGACTCATTTTTATTTAGATAGCAAATGAATTCTAAGGATAAAATCTTAAAACACTAGGAAATGCAAAAAATTGAAAGAATGGATTTTAAGAAGTGACTATTGTAGAGTCTTGTAATAATTAGGAGTTCTTAAAAGTTCATTATCAAAAATCATCAAGATCATGGATATATTGAGCTCACTACATGACATTCATACTAGGAATTCATTCATATTCCATCTATACATGAATCATCAACTAGACACATTTTTACCAAATGCAAAACAATTTTTCGGAAATGGAGAAGTTACAAACAGATATGATCCCTCTGTTCATGACCTTAATGTTTTCAAAACTTAAAAATAATATTAGAAATAGATAGGATCTTTCGAAGTAGATAGAAATCAATATAAAATTTATGAAATTTCGAGTCAAAATGACCAAGTTATAGCCGTTTTAAGTTGAACTTCCGCAAATAGCGAGAATCACGATTTTGTTTAGTCTAGATGTATAGTTTGAATTAGTTAAGTGATGAGATTCTTATTAGGTTATTCTTATTCGGTAGGTGATCCCGAGCATGACGATACCCTACCACCCGACTACTACTATTAAGAGACCGGCGTTCCATGGCTGAGTGAGTTTCACTTCCGATCTCAATTATTGCTGTGATTGTAATAATAATTGCACTAGTTGCTAAGTAAAGATAAAAAGAATGATTATGCATGATGGGGTTAGTTGGGAATTATAATTGTCTGTTGTTGATATGTGAAGTTGAACTTAAAGAATATCGAAGCCGGGTGATAAGTTATTGCTTGTATAGAGATGAGCAGAATTGATTATTGGGAATATTGCTTGGCCACCTAAAAGAATTGGATTAATCGAGTATGGGACTTCAATTATAATTTGAACTCATTCATATCACGATAGGGATGGAGCATTAGCATTTGTTGGTTTTTCTTGATCCATAAAACGAATATATATTGGTTAATCGCGATCCATAAAACGAATTATTGTTCAGTTGACTGTGAGCTTAAACGGCGTCATACCACAGGATTCGTTAATCTGCTAACCCGGGATGGAGGGCGCAAGTCCATCCACATATGATTTCCGGCTGGTCATATGTTTGTTGAACTCATCTGTTTGATGCATTTCACTTGCTTGAATGATTTGTCTTAATTGTGATATGGAAGTTTTCACTCACTAAGTTAGTTAGCTTACGCCCCTATAGTTTCTACTTGTTGTAGCATGAATTCATTTGGCTTAGGCCAAGGCAGGCTACAGCTCAGATACCAGAGCTAGGAGTTTCCCTTAGAAGTTTACTTTGGTTTTGTTTAGACTTCTGTTGGAAACTAAAGGACTTTGGATGACTGTAATGGACTTAATATTATTTTGCAGGGGAATGCCCCTTAGATTTTGTAATTTGGATATATGTGTTTTGGTTTATTATCTATGGCTAATGAATGCCACATTAAACTTCTTAACTCCATTGAATAGAGTATTTCTATTGTCGTAAAGGGACGCTTTACATATATACAAGACTCCTGAAGGGTTCGGATAGAAATTCGAGTCTTCTATAGCATGTGGCGGACTGTTACGTTTAGGATACCCCTATGGGGCGAGACATTACCACAACTAGAGAATAGAATTAGAAATTTTGACTAGAAATTTCATGGAATACTCATTTTGAGTATTTCCTTTATTTAGGAAACGAGGAAGAAGACGTGCACTACACCAAGGACTATTATGGTTAGAGGGAGTATCATTAAACCATGGCCGAGTGAGTCTATTTCCCTCATTTTCATACTTATGATTGTGCTTGTAGCATAATTGCACTAAACTTAAGAAAAGATAAAATTGAAGATGCACATGATTATAATGTTGATGAAAGAACTTTAAGTATATCAAGCCATGAATTGCTTATAATGAGTTGTATGTTCTATTATCACGATGAAGTGTTTGAAATTGGATGATCACTTGGAAGAAATTGTAATTCAAATGGCTAGACTTTAAATAAAAATTGAGACATGTACTTCATTCGTTGAGTCGCATTTCATTTGCTATTATACAATTAGTGGGATAAGTGTATGATAGTAGTGATTGTCATAACTGGTAATATCTGTATGTGGCGAATAGGAGTCAGTAAAATCTATAAATTGGTGGCGAGTAGGAGTCAGTAAGAACTACATGTTTTTTATGTGAATAGTATTCGGTAAGATCTATAAAAATGGTTTTTAAAGAAATGTTGGTTGTAATTGGCTTGAATACCTAACCCCAAATGAAGGGCGTAAATTCATTCAATATATAATTCCCAGAAAATCATATGTCTTGTATGCTCACGTGCTTATTGCATTCCACTTGGTTGTTATTTTGTCTTAAGTATGGTTATCGGGTTTATTCTCACTAAGCTCGTAAAGCTTACATCCCTATAGATATTCGTATATGAAGGAACACCTGTTTTTATACCCGAGGTCTCATCATATCTGCGTAAGTTTTCTTTTAGGAGCTTTTGGAGGAAATCTACTTGAAGGATTAAATGAGAATTCCTTTAAAATCTTTTGATAAAGTGTTTAAGTTATGTGTAAAAACTAGTAACCTTTATGAGATCCTTGAAGATTTAGCAGGGAATGCCTCTATGATTTATGTAATAGACTCTTATTTATATTTATGAGATAACTTTATTTCTAGATTCTTGTATGTTCATCATTACTTAAACCATACTTTCCAATAGCGTCTCCTATTACCATATTATATACCTTACATGTAATACCGAGACTTTTGCGTGACGAAGGTAGTCATTCTTAAGTCTTGATATTATATATAATGGACGGTCATGTTTAGGGTACCCTTCGGGGTGTGACAGTATAACATGATTTATAATTGCACCATGAACTCGCGCTATCACTTTGTATAGCTTAGGTTCATCAAGCAACGTCAATAAAGGGGTAAACGTACCATCATCAAGCGCAAGACCTTCCTCCTCCATATAACTTGACAACCATAAAGCACTTTCCCAATCACCTCTTTATGAGAAACTACTCATCAATGCATTCCAAAACACTATATGTGTAAACCCGGTTTTCCTAGTAATCAAGTAAACTTTGGAAACCGGAAAAACGAAACCTTAAACCGGTTTAGTCCAAGCTTTGTGAGGGAAACCTAATAACCCTAGATCCGGCTTTCCTTCAGTTTCGTATCAAAAGAACTTTTATAAAATAATTTAATGTGGAATATTATTTTAAAGTATATTTTAAACCATAGAAAGTTTCAATTTAGAAAAATTTTCTATTATGGGCCTTCCTGAGCTCCATTATGGAAAAGCGAGCCTCAGAACTAAAACTCAGAAAAATATTTCAGGATACTCTTTAGAACTAGAATTTTATAAGAATCTCAAAAATATAAGCTTTATAATTTTTCGGGTTATAAAAATTACAATTATAGCCTTTTTCCCGTATTTTCTTTACTATCGGTAAAGTAAATGTCTTGTCTACTATTTATCACTATTCACAAGTACAACCTACTCCACATAAAACCCATACCCTAGTCTTACATCTTTACAAACACTCATTATATTTTTTTTCCAAGAAATTTTTGTCTCTTAAATAAATTATCACATTTAATACTTTTATTTCATAAATTACAAATTTAACAAATTCAAATCTCTCTCCTCTCTCTTCTCCTAGCATGGCAGGTGCATGCCCCCTCCAAATTGTCTCTAATTTTGCTTATTTTTATTTCCTTTTATTAATTAATCAAACCCTAATTCACTTAATATAAATAATCTCTTCTTTTTTCTCTACTTCATTTTACTTCTTTTGTTTCAAAAATCTCACAAAACTCTTCTATTCCCTCTCCATTGCCGTGACCTCTACTCCCCTCACACACACACAAAAAGCTTCATTATTCTTCATTTCCTCACTTAATCCAACCTTAGGTGATGATTCTTAAGTCTTTCTACCATTTAATCTTGTAATGGCAAGATTATTCATGTGTATTTTCACCTTAAATCCCATGAGCATTTGCTAGGGATAAGAAAATGCTAATACATGAATATCAAGCCATCACAAGAGTAGATCTTGTGTTTGATGAGCTTTTCTTGAGATATTGTCATGTTCATGCATATAAAAGTAGAGATCTTGCATGAAAATATATGTTCATACTTTTAAACTCTTTCGCATGCATTATAAGTAGTAGATCTAGCATTTAGATGCTCATATTATACTTGACATTCATGTTCATATAGATATTTTGTGTTTTCATACATTAATACTCATAAAAATTTAGTCTTGTGTATATAAATGTGGCAGTTAGTGGATCTTTACGTATATAAGACAAAGAACTTAAAAAGAAAAAGCTTTTGTTGAAAATATTCAAAGAAAAATTCGTATGACTTCAAAGCTATATTTTAAAAACCTTGTATCAATTTTAAAACTCATGTTTTATGTGAAAAATGAAGGGTATAGGTAATAGATATCATTAAGTAGTGATTTTTATAACTTGAAATGAGTTTTGATGAGATTAATGTAAAAAACATGAAGTAGAATCAAGATGAAAAATTTTGAGTTAGTAGTCAACTTGTGAAATTCGTAATTTTGGATGTAGGCCGTAAGAACACCTATTATCCAAGCTAAAATAAAAATTTTATATAATAAATGGAGTCCTTAAGTAATAGGTGTCATAAAGTCTTAAATTTTAATGCATTAAACAAGTTTTTCTCAAAGGAATTATTCAAAAATTTGATTTCTAAAATTCGGATTTTTGAGTAAATCCTATTTGAAAACATATTTGCAAAGTGTGAAATGCAAATTTTTATGTAAAAATGAAGGTCTTAGGTAGTGTATGTTGTGAAGACTCAATTTTTACTAAGATAACTAAAAATTCTTAAGAATGAATTCCAAAACACAAATGTGATGTCAAAGTTAGAAAACTAGATCTTCATAAGTAGTTGTTATTGTGGTCTTACAAAATAAAAAGTTATAAAATTTTATTTTAGCAAAAATGATCAAGATCATGCATACATTAAACTCCTCACATGTCATCCATGTTACGAAATCATTCATATTTCATGTATACTTGAATTGTCAAATAGAAACATTTCAAACAATTATAAAACTATTTTTCGGAAAGAGAGATCGTTATTGATCAGATCTGACCCTTCTGTTTATGACCCAAATGTTTTCAAAACTTGAAAATAATATTAGAATTAGATAGATCTTTCGAAGTAGATAGAAATCGATGTATAATTTGCGAAATTCCAAGTTAAAATGACTAAGTTATGGCCGTTTTAAGTCGAGACTTCCGCAAATAGCGAGAATTACGATTTTGATTAGTTTTGATATATAGTTTGGATTAGTTAAGTGATGAAATACTTGTTAGGGTATTTCTTCCTTGTTAGGTGATCCAGAAACCAACAAATCCTTACCATCGGACTACTACTACTAAAAGACTGACGAACCATGTCCGAGTGAGTATCACTTCCGATTTCAATTATTGTTTGTGATTGTAATGATAGTTGCACTAGATACTTGGCAAAGATAAAAATGAATATGCATGATGGGGTTAAACGGGAATTATATATGTTTGATGTTGTTATGAGAAGTTGAATTTAACAAATCTCGAAACTGGTGATTAATCATTGCTTGTATAGATGAATTAGGATTGACTGTCTGTGGATATTGATTGGTCACTTAAAAGAATTGGTATAATGGATTATTCGGAATTGAAGGTGAACTTCAACTCATTCATATCACAATGGGGATGGAGCATTAGCATATGTTGGTTCTTCATGACCCTAAACGGTGTAAAAGTTGGTTAATCGTGATCCATAAAACGAATTATTGAGTTGGTTAATCATGATCCATAAAACGAATTATAAGTTAGTTAATCGTGAGCCTAAATGGCATTGTACCGTAGGATTCGTTAATCTGCTAACCCGGGATGGAGGGCGCAAGTCCATCACATATGATTTTCGGCTGGTCATATGTTTGTTGAATTCACGTGTTTGATGCATACCATTTGTCTGGTTAATCACTTATTTGATTGATGTGTTATATTTGTGATCATGAAAGTTTTCACTCACTAAGTTAGCATAGCTTACACCCCTATAGTTTCTATCTATTGCAGGATGAGTTTATATGGCTTAGATCGAGACAGGCTACAGCTTAGGTTGTCACGCCCCGAAGGGTACCCTAAATATGGCAGTCCGCCGTACACAATATTAAAGCCTAAGAATGACCACCTCAGTCACGTGAAGGCTTCCATACTATGTACAAAGCGTCTATCACATGGAGGAGACTCATCAGAGTAATACATTTTACGTTGATATAGCTTGAGTAACAATGTAAAGGAAATACAAATTTACTATACTTCAGATACAAATCACTATACTTCATAATACAAATCATTAAACTTCAATTACACTTCATCAAAAGATTCTACTACGTAAAACTATTACAAGGAAAATAATAAAACTAGCTGGTAACTTCAAACATTCGTGTTCTTTACCGAAATCCCGGAGTCATTCCCGGCTCCAACCAATTCGATCCCCACTTTGCATTCTTGAAATAACCTGCTCATTTAAACAACTATTGGGGTATAAGCTACACTAGTTTAGTGAGAATTCCCTTAGTTCCGTACCATAACAAATAAGTTATTAATCAATCATATGCTATGCATGAACAAGCACGTGAGCAAGCAATTATGCATAGGTATCCGGAACCCACACACAGAATGGATTTATGCCCTCCGTATCTTGGGTTAGGAATGGTATTGAGTCTACACGACCGCATCTAGTCCCCAAGCCCTCGGCTCTTAGTACTTGACTCGGCTAGGCTCATCCAAGAATGCATCCACATGCGCCTTAGTATCCCTGAATGAGCTTTGGCACCGGGTTCGTTATCCAATCGAGTCATCCACGGACCATATCGATCGACCTGCGTAGGAGTAACATGCTACCAAATGCAATATGTCCGATGCGATGCATGACCAATTTAAGTTTTGCTTAGGTCAAAAATATTTATACATTCTTTAGAGTGACCAACCAATATCACACATATAACAGAAATAGTATGAACGGTGCAGTTATCCAATCAAATCGTGGTTTCGATATGCTTTAGTATTCTTTGGCATACATTCATCACAGTCTCATCATATATCCCATCCCCATTCATATCGATTTTTATCTTGTTCCTATAATTCTAATGCAACTAACTACAATCACAATCAAGGTAACAAAACAAGGAGAAAACTCACTCGGCCATTGGATCACCGGTCTTCTAGTAATAGTAATCCGGTGGTAGGGAATCGTCGAATTCGGGATCACCTAACAAGGAAGAAATACTCTAATAAGTATTTCAACTCAAACTAATCCAAACGATTTTATACGAACTATCAAATTCGTAATTCTCGTCCTAAGCGGGAATTCCAACTTAAAACGGCCATAACTTGGTCATTTTAACTTGGAATCTCGCAAATTATATATCGATTTCTATCTACTTCGAAAGATCTATATAATTCTAATATTATTTTCAATTTTTGAAAACTTTGAAGCTTCGAAAAGTTCGGATCAGATTAGGGCAGCAACAAAATTTAACTCCGAAGAATAGTTTTGTAAATATTTGTAATGTTCCTACTAGACAAATTAGCTATATATGCAATATGGATGATTTCCTAACATGAATGACATGGGATGAGCTTAATGTAAGCATGATCTTGATGATTTTGCTAAAAGGAAATTTTGTAACTTTTCATTTTGCAAGACCATAATAATAACTTACTTATGAAAAATCTAGTTTTCTAACTTTGATCATTTTCATTTGTTTTGGATTTGTTACTTAAGAAAATATAATTATTCTTATCAAAATTGAGTCTTCATTATATATTTTACTTATGACCTTCAATTTTACATAAAAATTTCCATTTTACATTTTGTAAACATGTTTTCAAGTGGGGTTGATTCCAAAATCCGAATTTTACAAAAAATAGTTTTTGAGTGATTCCTTTAAGTAAAAATCATTTGATACTTAGAAAATTTAGGGCTCAATCATACATAACCACTAAAGACTTCATTTAACACATAAAACTTGCAATTTGAGCTCATATACTAAGTGATTACATATGCATCATCTCAAATTACGAATTTGACAATTTGATCACTAACTCAAAATTTTCCATTTTAATTCCATTACTTGTTTTACACATTACTCATGCCTAAACTCATTTTAACTTGTAAAAATCATTACTTAATGATACCTATTACCTATACTTCATTTTTCACATGAAACATGAGTTTTGGAGTTGATAAATGGGTTTTAAAAATTGGTCTTGGTTGGGATCCGAATTTAGAAATTTTATTTTTGGTCATATCTTTTGATAAAATCTATCTAAGCTTATGAAAATCCATTCCTCACATATCCTATCCTAAGAGCCTTTCATTTCTTAAATAAAAACTTCATTTTTGAGTTGGAAAACATGTTTTTAAAATAGGCTTTGGCCAAAATCCAAAACTAGAATTTTTATTTTAAAAATAACCTTTGGAAATCACTTTTGATTCTTGTAAAAAGAAGTCTTGATGATATACATATATTAAGCCTTCATTTTCTTAAGTAAAAATTACATTTTGACACTTGGAAAGTGGTTTTTAAATGGAGGTCTTGCCAAAATACAAATTTCACAATTTTGTTTGAGTCCATAACTAAGATCTATACTTAATATGAACATAAACATAAAACAAATGCATGGTAATGAGCTATAAACATCATTGATCTAAACTTTACTTATCAAAATCTTTCATTTATGGTATCTATACCCTAAGTCCTTCATTTTAAATGAAAAATACACATTTTGAAGTTGAAAAACCACTTTTCTAAATATGGTTCCATTTTCGTCCGAATTTTCAAAAGTTGTTTTTGTTGAAAATAAAATAGATCTTGAGTTTCCTACAATTTTCCTGCCATCATCATGCTATAGCAAGTTGTTCATGAACATCAACAAAGATCTAATGCATTTATGAACTCAAAACACTAGATCTAGTCTTCTAAACTAGTTTTAATATTGAATCACTAAGATAGACATGTAGATGATAGATCTATACATAAATCATAAGAAATAACAAAGATAACAACTTAAACAACAAGATCCATGGCATAAACGAAAATCAAAGCTACAAAAATTTAGATCTACAAAACATATCAACTTTAAATAAGAAAATAATTGAAATACAAGATAATAAAAGTAGAGAAAAGGAGTGTTTCATTATTGGCATCATCATCTTAAGCTTTTAAGCTTGTGGAAGGTCATTTGATACATGAAACCTTCATTACACTTTACCTATATCACCTATGGAGCTTTGGAAAGAAGATTTGCTTAGAAATCTTTAAGAAATAGGTGTGGAAGCCATGGAAGAAGAAGGGGGCTGCTTGTTTTTCATGGAGGAACAAGAGGAAATGAAGAAGAAAGAGAGGAAAAATGAGAGAGAAAGACTAAAGAATGAAAGAGGGAAAGTGAATAAATGAAGGAGTGAGAGAAAATGAGTGTTTTAATTGAACAAGAGAAGAGAAAAAAAATAAAACAAGGCAGCCAATGTGTGTGTGTGCTGCAAGTGAAATGTAGGGAGAGGAGAGAGAGGGTTTTGTTGAAATTTGACTTAAAATTGAATTGTATAATTAATGTGTAATGTAACTTTTTGAAGAAGGATTGAAATATAATTAATTTTAGTCAAAATAGGAGTAAATGAAGGACAATGGCAGCCATAAAGAAGGGTCAAAATCTGCCATGGAGTGTGGAATAATGTGTAGAAAGATTGAAGTGAAAAGGAAGTGATATGTGTAAGGTGTATTTGAAGGTATATGTTGTAAAAGTACTTTAATAATACAATAAATTAAAATAAAATAAAATTAGAAAATTTATTCCAAATATTTGTAGCAGATTTTTCATATTTAAAATTAAATAATTATTTGAATTATTTTAGTATTTTAACAATTATGTTATCGGTATGATCAAAATACGCGAATATGGGCTATAAATAATATTTTTATAACCCGAAAAATTCTAAAAAAACTATTTTATGAAAATAAAAATATTTAAAAAATATTTTCCAATTATTAAATTAATTTATTTTATTTTTAGTATCGGGTCTTAAACAGAATCTAATCCCGTAAAGACCCGAAATGAACTAAATTTTAGAAATTTTTTTTTCTATAACATATAAAATATTTATCTAAAAATATAAGACTTTATAAGAATAATAAAATTTTGTAATGAAATAAAAATGAATAGTGCAAAAGACTAATCAATTACCGGTAATAATGGAAATACGATAAAAAGGTTATAACTGTAACTTTTATAACTCGAAAAATTATATAACTGATATATTTGGAAATCTTATGAAATTACGAGTCTAATGGTACTATTGGTATATTTTTGATATCTCGAGCCCTAGGACACGCTTTTCGAAGTCTGTATCCGAACGGGTTCTAAATAGGTAAAAAATTTACCAATCTGATAATTATAAACGAACTTATATTATTATGAGTTATTCTATATATTTAAACTACATCTTGGCCTCTAAGGTTAGGGGCGCTAGATTGCCGGACTTACACTATTGTATTCCGGTTAGGGTTTCCGGGTGATTTTCTGGTTTAGACCTTTGCCAATTTGGAAATTGATATTTATGTTTATATAACATATTTAATTTGAGAAATTTATTTTGAATTTTATTTTTGTAAGTATTTAATATCTCTTAATGTTTTCGGAATTCTTGAATTGAGTTATATTTTCGAAAGTCAATCGTTATTTGCTTTTTAATAATTTGTTTTTGAGCTTTATATTACCCATTTTTTATAAGTCGGAGTTAAATATGGAATTTTTCGTACGTCGTGGTTTTGAATTTGAAGACCACTGAGTTTTTATTTTATTGTTTAAAGATTTTCGTTTTCTCATGATTAAGAGGTTTCTGAATTCGTTCATGATTTAGGACTTGTCGAAATTCGGTTTTAATTTAGAGTGATTTTTAGGGTTTATTTTCAAAGTTCATCTTGAAATTATTTACTGAAATTTTTCGGGGCTTACACAGGTACAAGAGCTAGGCGTTTCCTATAGGAGTTGTATTCAGATTTGTTTAGACTTCCACAGGAAACCAAGAGACTTTGGATGACTGTGATGGACCTTTAAATATTCTTTTGCGGGGGAATGCCCCTTAGAATTTGTAACTTATTGCCTATGCGTTTTCATTTATTATCTAATGCTATTGAATGCCGAATTAAACTCTTTAACTCCATTAAATAGAGTATTCTATTGTTGTAAAGGGATGCTTTACGTCTATACAAGACTCCCGAAAGGCTTGGATAGTAATTCGAGAGTCTTATATGGTATGTGACGGACTGTTAAATTTAGGATACCCCTATGGGGCGTGACAATATGAGGCTCCAGAATGAATCCGAACACATCTAATCCAAACCACATCTCATCATGTTCCTTAAAGCACTCCACCCAATGTCGTAAACCCTTAAACTGAAATATCCGATGATTAGAGTAGTCCACAAGACAATGTCTCTGTGGGGCATTTCGTCGAGCAGTTGGTGGGTAAGTGATAATTTCCTCTCTAGGTTCAAATCCTCCAATTGAGCACTTGTAGAAAACATCCTAAACATAGTAGCCTCATCCTCCACCTCTACATGACTTCCTTCACGATATATTTTCAAACCTTTCACAAATTCATAAGAAGTAGGTATTTCAGAGACTACCCATTTGGCTTTAGCAGCGTTTCCGCTAACATGAAGGGAAAGTTTTACTAGGTTCTTGAAATTTACTTGAGTACTTGAGTGAAGTATGGGTATCCATGTTTACTAGATGTGGGTTAGTGGTAGTGATAAAATGGTGGATCAAAGTGGCTACTAGACTCTAGATGTGGAATAGCGATTGTCATAGGCAGTGTCAGAATCCTGAAGAGAGTGAATTTTGAGGCATGCTCACTAAAGATGAATCTATCAGAGTAGATGGGTTTGGAGGAAGATGGCGAATGGGCAGAGTTGATGAGGTGATGGTTGTATAAGGAAGAAGAGGTGAGTGGAAGAGTGATTAGAGACATCTTGGTTGTGACGTTGAGGTGGGAATTGAGGGTGGTTTCAGTATCAAATCATCATGAGAATCCTAAGCTGGCAAGGGTGAATGCTTGATACAAATTAAGTGGTCTAAATAGTCTAATAGAATGTCTAACTTCATGTCTCAATCCTCTTAAAAAACTACTCATTTTATGAGATTCCTATAGTGTTGGATCAATGGAATACTTAAGCTCTTCTATATACTTTTGAATCGCTCCTGATTGCTTTAATTCTATAATTTTAACCTACTATATTTTTTTTTTTACTGCCATCTTTAGATGATCTTCCAACTTGTGGAGCTTAAAGAAATAGTATGCCATGGTGGCTACCTGCAAAAAGTCTCTAATACCAATTGAAAGGTGGTGGGCTAAAAATGAGTAAATCAAACTCGAATATGAATTGGGTTGGCTCGAATATAATCTTAATCTACTCAAATACAAGTTGAATTTGGAATTCTGGATGTAGAAAACTAGTTGGATTGGCTTGAATACAAGTTTAATCTACTTGAATACAAATAGGTCTTGGAATTTCGGATGTTGAAAGCTAATACATAATTTTGGGGATAATTTTTTTCTTTTCTTTTTTACATTAATAATTGATTGGTATATATACACAAAATATAATAGCACTCTCCTGTGCCTAAAAAAAAAAAAAAAAAAAAAAACTTCTAAAACTTTCATATATATGCGATCACATGTGTTTTTCTTTTTTCAACTTCTTATTTCCATTTTTTCCTAAATACTAATTAACTAATTACAAAATATAAATCCTATAACTTTTACCCATAACAGGGACAAACAATCAAAAGATCTTAAGCCATAAAAACAGACCTAAACTTACCAAAACGACATGAATGACATAACCACCTACCTTCCGTGTTCACGTTTGAGCTTACCAACTCAGATCAAGACATACAACATAAAAGCCTCCCCTTCCCCTCTCAATAAATTCAGGTCAAGCCTGCCACACACCATACTACAAGTCACAAGAGCCACATTGTTTGTTTGTCGCAACAATACCACTGATCCAAACACACAAAACGCATAAAAGAGCAGAAACAATAATGTCTACGACAACAAGCAATCTTAACATCATACCTACCCCACCAAAACCAAAACTCCCCACCAACCCTTCGCCACCCGTCTTCGGCCCATCTCCGCCGTCCACTCCGCCGACTTCGCCAAGCCCCCTAAATCTTCAGCAGTCTCATCTAAAACTACCTACCCCCACGACGAGTACTCCAGTTCCCCCGAAAGATGGTGGTAACAAATGGAGCATTGACAGTTGGAAATCCAAAAAGGCCTTGCAACTTCCTGAATACCCAAATCAAGAGGAGCTTGAATCCGTTCTCAAGACTCTTGAGAGCTTTCCTCCGATTGTTTTTGCCGGAGAGGCTAGGAGTTTGGAGGAGAAACTTGGGGAGGCTGCAATGGGGAATGCTTTCCTTTTGCAGGGCGGTGATTGTGCTGAGAGTTTCAAGGAGTTTAATGCTAATAATATAAGGGATACTTTCAGGATTTTGCTGCAAATGGGTGTTGTTTTGATGTTTGGTGGTCAGATGCCTGTCATAAAGGTCAGAAATTTTGTAAAGAATGCTTTGCATGGTTGTTCTGACATATGATTAATTGATGTAAAAGTCAGTTTTATGGTTTTTTTTTTCCCATTTGGCACGTTCATGTGAAATTCTGAGAATTTAATAGAATTAAATTGTGGAGTTAGGACTTTTAGATATATTCTGGTTCTTGTTAATTTGTTTACTTTATGGTTGTTTTTAGGTTGTTCATGCTTGTAAAATTATTCGGTATAATATTGAAACTTTGTTTTGATAAATTTAGTGGGTTAAATTAATTTCCTGGTGAAATCAAAGTATTTGTTTGTTTTTCTTTCCCCCAAAGTTTGATTGAATGATTAACCGGGTAATGGGTGGTTTAGGTCGGTAGAATGGCTGGTCAATTTGCAAAACCAAGATCAGAACCATTTGAGGAGAAGAACGGTGTTAAGCTGCCAAGTTACAGAGGAGACAATGTCAATGGAGATGCATTTGATGAAAAATCTAGAGTTCCTGACCCGGAAAGAATGATCCGAGCCTACTGTCAATCAGCTGCTACTTTGAATCTGTTAAGGGCTTTTGCAACTGGTGGGTATGCAGCTATGCAGAGGGTCACCCAGTGGAATTTGGATTTCACTGAACACAGTGAGCAAGGGGATAGGTATGTTTAAGTCTTTTTATCTTCTTTAATGCTATTACCTCTTTTTAAGACTGGTAATATTGCTGGAGAATCATTCTGTTGCCTTGAACCGGAATATGATGGATGCAGAAGTTTGCCCACTAATTCTATCAGTTGAGTGGCTTTTTGGAGGCAGGCAAGAAACAAAGAAACAACTTTTGTCGATTTTTTTCTTTTCTTAGCAAGTTCAAGATTTTTACTCCTGTGTTTTTGTAATGATGTAAGGACATTCATACCGTGCAAGATACCCTTCATAAGCTTCTTACCCTTCTTTCTTTATATTGATGAGAATTCTAGCAACCTGCTACAATTGTAGCTTATGTTCAGAGGACTCTTTGGAAAAATCCAGTACCATTCCTGTTACGAGTCAGAACCAATCTTTTTGAGGTGAATCCTTTTCATGCTGATGTCCCTTATTTTGTGTCTTCTTTTTGGTGAGCTAACCGGAAACATCGATATTAGGATTTGGCTAAATATAATTATTATTATTATTTCCCTTTGGCAGTGGATTACTCTGTAAATATTTATTGTTGTAAAATATCCTAACAACTCATTGTGATATAACATAGCTACAAAATTTGCTAGAGAAACTTTTTGGTTTGATAATAAAGGCATGTATACTTTAACCTGTATCTTGACACAACAGGTATCAAGAGCTGGCGCATCGTGTTGATGAGGCTCTCGGATTCATGGCAGCTGCTGGGTTAACTGTTGATCATCCTATCATGACATCAACTGAGTTCTGGACTTCTCATGAGTGTTTGCTCTTGCCTTATGAGCATTCACTTACAAGGATGGATTCAACCTCGGGCCTTTACTATGACTGCTCAGCCCACATGCTGTGGGTTGGTGAACGCACCAGGCAGTTGGATGGTGCACATGTTGAATTCCTAAGGGGAATTGCCAATCCTCTTGGATAAAGGTAACCGTGATAGCTTCTAAATAATTATCTAACTAAGCAAATATATAGTAAGTATATTTAATTTCATTTATATATTTTTAGGTATTATGCAAAACTACAACATAGACTGGTCATAAATGTTGATATAGTTTGATTATTATGTTAACACCCAAACCACTGCATTATTGAATTAGTTCAGTATTTTTCCCACATCTCTGATTCAATAGTTAGCACATTGATTTTGGGGATTTTCTACTGCCTAACATAATTTAAGTTGGGGCAAAACCCAATGTGTTGGTTCTGTGCTGCAGGTTAGTGATAAGATGAATCCAAATGAGCTAGTTAAGCTTATTGAGATTTTGAATCCTCAAAATAAACCAGGGAGAATTACTATAATCACAAGGATGGGAGCTGAGAACATGAGAGTGAAGCTTCCACACTTGATTAGGGCTGTGCGGAGGGCAGGACAAGTTGTGACATGGGTTAGTGATCCTATGCATGGGAACACAATAAAGGCTCCATGTGGTCTCAAGACTCGCCCTTTTGATGCCATCAGGGTATGCTATTCTGCTCTTACTGATTCGTACTGGGATATGTTGATATCTTGCTTCCTCGTAATACAAAGTTCATTGGTGCAAGGAAAAGCATATCAACCGTGATTTTGTTAAACTGAAAACTGATAACATGAAATATAGGCCCAGTTTTGTTTTAGTGAAATTTTTTTCATTTTTTTTTTAAGAAAAATGAAATAATTATTGGCAAACATTTTCCCTTTTTTGGAAAGTACTTACGGATGATAAAAACATGTCATTTTCTAATCAATTTACAAGCTCTACCTACTAACCATTTACTATCCAAAGCCATTTATTAATAATTTTATAATATTTTTCCTTTAGGTAGATTTATTCTGATTATAAAGTATGTATTTCTTTTTTTTTATACTTAAAATATATTGGTTGCCTTGAAGTTATGAACAAAGAAAAATTATTTTCATAAAATTAGCCAAATATAAAATAAAATGCTACTTTTTAGCAAAACCTTTTTAAAGAAAAATATTTTCTATTGGTAAATAGTTTTTCTCAAAACAAAGGGGCCATAATTGAGTTGCATCTTGTAATGAGGTAAAGTATTGCTGTGGTGCTCACACAAAATTAGATAATTAGAATTACTTGGAAGAAAATGAATGAGAGTGGTAGGTATGAAGTTGACAATTGGGCTTCATTTGCTGCTTAATCGTAGAATATTCTCTAATGGCATTTATCAATTAGTTTGACTCTAAAACCAATTGGGGTAGGTGAGGTGGTTGTACGTCCTTATCTTCATCCAAGGTGGCGTACACTGTCTTGTCAATATTTTTAGATCGTTCTTATACCTTTCCTAAATTAATTATTACTTTAATAAGAACATTAGCCTTGGGAAAGTACCTCATGGGGGACATTCATGATGTTGTGGTCTTGTTGTTGTGGGATTTGTCTCTTGTTCCCCCCTCCCCTTTTTTTTTTGAGAAATTTGAAAATAATTTGCACCTTTTTTTGAAGTCTTCAGAGGTGAATTATGGTTTCAGAAGTTTTAAGGATGTATATATTCAACTAGCCAACAGTTTATAATGTGTATTTGCAATTTTCCCTTTTATGTTTTATTTAAAATGTAGATAATATGTTGGGAAACCTTTTAATGGACAGGCTGAAGTGAGGGCATTCTTTGATGTGCATGAGCAAGAGGGCAGCCATCCAGGAGGGATTCATTTGGAAATGACAGGACAAAACGTGACGGAGTGCATTGGTGGATCAAGAACAGTGACATTTGATGATCTGGGATCGCGTTACCACACCCATTGTGATCCAAGGCTGAACGCCTCGCAATCGCTTGAACTTGCCTTTATCATAGCAGAACGCCTTAGAAAGAGAAGGATCAGTTCACAAAAGCCTCTCGTTCGTTGAGCAGAACCTTTTTATCCGGAGCTTTGTATCTTTCTATATAAAAGAACTTAAATGGTTTTGGATTGTAAGAACCCTTTTTCTATCTTGGTTGTGTTTACTACTTTGGTGAGTAGAAGAACTTCCTGCCCATCTCCTGCGTTTGAAACGGGCGTACTATTCATTCAAAATTGTAATATACTACGTGCATGGAGAAATTGCTTGATGGCAAACCGAGAGACCATGCTATAACTCAACTTAAGGTACTGTTCCATCTTTGGAAAATATAAAAAATAAATGCTTATCATTATTATTATTAATATAAGAAAATCTCTACCCAAGGAGAAGAAAGATACAAAAATTGAAATCCTAACTCTAACAGTTGTGTCAGCAAAAGCCCTACTGATTTATGCAAATGCTTTCCTTATTTTCCACCCCCTTCACTTATTAGGGGAAGGAAATCCATTTAATTCTTTCGGATATATTAAGTACTTTGTTTTAACTTGTTGAATATTTGCTATTTGGTACTTTGTTTGTTTTAACATTTTGATGAATTGAATTTCTAGTAAATTGTGAGTAACTGCTATTGGTATTTTAACTCATGGTTATATGTGGTTAATTTAGAAATTACTTACTGAAGAATTATTAGTTGTCTGTTACATGTACTATTCATTGAATTTTATGGAATAAAAAGTTTTGAGTTGATATATTAACATTTTCAACTATGGGTTGGTGGATTTCGGTTGGTAGAAAATAGGAGTTTTAAGTTTCTTTCAATGTATAATATTTTTTCCAGGGCCCAAAGTTGACTTGCAACCATTAGGGCGTTCTGGCCTTAATCTGTATTGGGCTTGTTCCGCCTAAATAAATCTGCAGAGGCACGGCCAGTGTATTTACGATTTTATTGGGAGAAGTCCATCACCTGTGCTGTGGGTTTGTAATTTTTCAAAATATTTTGCAGGCGCAATTTCTAGTTCTCTAATTATATGTTTGAGATAAAAGAAAAAAAAATCGATACAGAGAAAAAAGGAAATCAATAGAGATAAAGGAAAATAAATAAAAATTGTTTTGTTTAATAAAAAGAAATAAGAAACACGTCACAGAAGGTTTATGACATGGCGATTCCACTTGAAGTGATTATACATGACATCTAAGTATTTCTTACACAATTTATTTGATCAGGTTTTCTTTTTTTTTTTTTTTTTTTTTGGGGCAAATCTAGTAAGTGTTAACTAGACACGAACTAAATGGATAATAAACGTACAGTGTAAATATTCATTCAATTAGATCATTGGATTAAGTCATTAGATTACCAAAAGATCCTGAAATTCTTTAAATGTCTTTTGAATATAATGTTGTTTAAGGGCTTGTTCACTTCGCCGTATAGAATAAGAGGGGAATAGAATTCCAATTCAAAGGGAATGTAATATGGTTGTAATAGTTATTATAATGTTCAATTGGTATAAAAAATTAAAAAATAATTATTAGGAGGGTAAAAGTTAAAACATTTATAATGTCCTATATTTATTATATGCGAGGATAATTTTATAGGTAATATTTTCAATACAGGTATTTATAACAAAATTGAAAAATAAATCATTGAATGACAATTTATAGGGATTCCCAGATGAATTGATATTTACTATTTTACGAAATAGCAATTCATTATGAATTATCAATCTAGTCAGGTAAATATCATTATAGCAGCTTTACATCGAACGAGCAGATAATTAATAGCTATTTATGTTAAGTGAACGGGCCTTAATCATTTCACACATATTTCTTCCACTTCCTCATCATATGTACATGGAGAACAGATTCATGTTTCTCATAAAAACTAATTTTACAATTATTGATTTTTTTTTTAGAAGTAATTTCTGACTGGTTTTACTCATGGTCAATTATTTTGATATCAAATTACCCGAATCCATTATGCTCTGCTATAGAGCATAATCTCCAAATTAGTTAACAATAAATGTGAAAATCATTAACCAATAATAGCATGTGAAACGCCCTTCACAATGTACATGTTTGATACTAGATTTATACAAGCACAACCTAGAAACAATGGGATGCCCAAATCTTAGAATCTAAATTGATTTTTCAGAATGTATATTCAACTGTTGTTATTTTAAGTAACATTCTCTCTCGTTGAAAGTCCTTGATCGCCATTGCTATTGACATTGCATAAGACACGGAGGATCTTATCACTGCTTTTTTCTTTTTTTTTTTTGGGATTAGTCCCGGATTACCTAGATGAAGCTAAGGTTTCCATACTTGACCGGGTTGTCTTGATGAAACTAAGGCTCCTAATGCTTGACTGGGTTACCTTGATAAAGTTAAAGTTTCCAATACTTGACTATAATATCTTGCTTATTATTACTATATTGCTTATTAATATTATCTTGCTTCTTATTTTATATTTTCATCAACTACATTGTAAACCCGAAAATTTTTCACATTAGTACATGACTCTAAAATAGAAAGAATGAACTAGTTAGTAAACCTAAATCCAACAAAAACCTAAGAATAAATAATGACTTGAATTTGGCTGGGTTAGGATCTAAAAGCCAAATAAAGAACTCCTTTGACCCTAATTGATACCAAAAACGAGATTTCGTATCTTGAGCTGATAATTCAAGATATAATTAAAGGTAACCTAAATTTTCAAACCCGAAACTTATCATACAAATGTATTAGATAGAAAAATATAAATATAGAGATTAAATTACTACTATTAAACTCAACAAAGACTTAAGACTAGAACAATGAGTAGTAATGAGCCTATACATAGATTTAAACCCTAAATTCAAGATTCCTAGATAGTATTAAACACTACTAATAAGATTTCATAGTAGGTATCGAAAACCTAAGATATATAGATAACTTGGCTAATATATCAAATGCGATAATGAGTGGATAACTAACTACGCTTATAGATAAGAAATAATAACCTAAAGATAAACCGTTATGATTATAAATACACAATAAAAACATAAACAGATGCATAATTAAAGATCTACTCTAAATAAATATTTGAATCACGTTATTGTTCTAATTAGGGTTTTCTTAAGCTATTGGAGCCTAAAACAAAAATTAACCTAATAAGCTTAGGAAACCTTAATCGGGAGATAAAATTCTAAAAACAATTAATCGTGTAAATTTAAAACTTAAATTTACATCGTTTGATAACCTAAACATTCTGTAGAATCCTATAAAAATATTTTAGACAAAAACTCTTAAATATTTGCTAAATTTTACTCGATTAACTTAATAAACTACATAAAAATATAGACAAATATTATCTTATTATTAGTAATTATATATATATATATGCAGGATCGGTCCAAGTTGTATTAAACGTAGGGTTTAGATTGTCTTGAAAAACGAGAACTGAAATTTCATGAAAAATTATCCAAAATGGGCACAAAAGGTCAACAAATTCAACACACCAACAAATTATGTATTACCACCTCAACTCCCTCATTAATGACAACCAAAACAACTGATAAAACAATGCTTGAATGTGGAACAATCAGATGCAATTATCGAAGGAAAACCGTCCTCATTCTTCTCTTTATATAAGTGTTTATGGCTCTTGATAGACAAACAAACAAACACAACTTCTTACCAAAGTTTTCATATCAAAACAACTCCTAATTAGTAGCCAAATCGACCCAAGAATAGAGTTCAACTCATCCAAAACACCTTAGTTCGAATCAAAGAAAAATATAATACTAAAAAAGCTTAAGTTGGTGACAAGGTAAGTTATTGTATTTCGGTTTGTTTTTTGTTTTTTGTTTTTTGGAAAAACAAGGATTGGAATTGACTTCTGATGATCATTGGATCATAACCAACCCAAGAACAAGCTTTGAATTCCATCAAATAGGCTCGAGCAAGGTATAATTCGAAAACCCTAGTTACACTTCTTTGATTCGAAAACCATGAATCATGTAGGTGTTTTGATGTTTTAAGTTGATATTTGTGTAGAAAAACCTTGTAGAAACTTATACGAATCATTTAGAGAGGCTTGAAACGTTAGAAATCGACCGAAAATAGTTGAGCTCATCAGGGAAGACGATGAACAGTGTCTTCCCTAGATGAGCACGGGAGGAACACGGGCGTGTTCCACCCCGTGTACCTCTCGGTTTCTTATTTTAATTTTTTTTAAGAAAATCGAAATAATTAAATTAAATAATATAATAATTAATATTACAAATATTGTTATTACTGTTATTATTTTTATTTATTTTATATATTATTAAGAATATTATTATTTGTTAGTAATATAATATTGAAATTATTGAGTATTGAGTTTAAAACTAAAAATTTTTCTATATTATCAAATATATAGTATTTAAGTATTATATAATAAGATTATTTGATGATATTGACATAAGTATTATGAATTAGTGATATTAACAATGTCATGAAAGGATTATTAATGATATAAATCACTATCAATAATTTAATTGAAATCCATAGAGTTTTACAAATTATAGTTGTTAATATTTCTAATACCATTAAAAATACTTGAATTAATAATATTTATGTAATTATCATTTTTAGATATTATTATATTTAATATTCATAATTAAAACCCCAAAGCTAAGCTTAAAACTATTTTGGTAATATTACTACTAATATTAACTTTAATAGGTAAGGATTTGTGAATTATTATTAATTTAGATTATATGATGAATTATTATTATTATTATTATTAATTATTATTATTTGGCTAAAAGATAATATTATTGATATTTTTGAAAATAATTTTTTTTTTAATTTATCAAATCTTAATGTTACTAATTGTATTATTATTATGGATGTATTTAATCAGTTTTACAAGAAAAGTTATAAGTTTAGTAATTACCAAGTATTTATTTAAATGGATACTTATAAACAAATGGATAACAATGGAAATTTAAATAGTCTAAATTTATGAATAAAGGGAACATCTATACATTACAAGAAAATTATATCAAATAAATCGAAAGAAAACCGATAGTTTAAGCAATAATAAATAAATACGAGTTACTGCACTAAGTTAAATAAGGAACAATACCAACATAACAATAAAAACTATAAAAATAAGTAAATTAAATATCAAATTTCGAGTACCCAATGAGTTTATATAAGTATCAAACAAAATCAAGTCCAAACAACTTAAAAATAAATATGAACTAATACTTGATTATCATAAGATCTCCAAAAACCAATATAGTAAGAGAACTAACCCCAGCATCAAGATAGGACACTTAGACACTCATAGAAGTCTAATCATACAGTTTATGTGACATTGATAAATATATTAATCATCTCAATAGGTGACTTGGGTACTCGTGAGGATTTTCCTGACGACTACTACGATTGACCAACATGAGCAGTGAGTGACTCAGTCTTATTACATTGTATGTACTTGTAACTTAGTGAATCTTAAATAAAAGAAAATAACTTGAGTGTATTATATGGGTTTATGGGAACTGTTTTTGTATGAGACATTGATTGCCAATTCACTTATTAATAATAAAAACAGAATTATTTATGATTATATTGTTTGTGTAACATGATGGAATGTCTGTACATTAGGTTGATCTGTAAGCTCCAGAAAATTTTAGTAAATAATTCCAAAATGAACTTTGAAAATAAACCCTAAAAATCATTTCAAATTAAAACCGAACTTCGACCAGTTCTAAATCACGAACGAATCTAGAAATTTCTTAATCTTGAGAAAATAAGATTCCTTAAAAATAAAATGAGAACTCAATAGTCTTCAAATTAAAACCACTACGTACAAAAATTCCATATTAACTTTGAATTATAAAATCGGGTAATATAGAATTCAAAAACAAATTATTAAAAAGGTAAATAACGATAAACCTTCGGAAATAAAACTCAATTCAAGAATCCCGAAAATGTTGAGAGATATTAAATACTTACAAAAATAAAATTTAAAATAAATTTCTCAAATTAAAAATGTTGTATAAACATAAAACATCAGTTTCCAAATTGGTAAAGATCTAAACCGGAAAATCACCCAGGAACCCTAGTAGAATACAGTAGTCTAAGTCTGGTAATTCTGCACTCTTAGCCTTAGAGACGGTATGATTTAAGTGTGTAAATAACTCGTAGTAATATAAGGTCGCTTAAAAATATCAGATTGGTAAATTTTTGACCTATTTCGAACCCATTCAGATACAGACTTCTAAAAGCGTGTCCCGAGGCTCGAGATATAAAAAATATACCATGAATACCGTTAGACTCGTATTTTTATAAGGATTTCTAAAATATCAGTTTTATAATTTTCAATAACTAGAATTATCTGATTTTGCGATTTTATTCGTATTTCATTACTATCAGTAATTAATTAGTCTTTTGTACTATTCACTACTATTCGTTATACAATTTTATTATTCTTATAAATCATTATATTTTTAGAAAATATTTTTTTATATTATAGAAAATTCTATTTTTCTAAAATTTAGTTAGTTTCGGGTTTTTATGGGATCAATTTCTATTTAAGACCCATACTAAAAATAAAATAAATTAATTTAATAATTATAAAATATTTAAAAAATATTTTTACTTTCATAAAATAAGTTTTTAGAATTTTTCGGGTTATAAAAATATAATTTATAGCTCATATTCGCGTATTTTGATCATACCAGTAACTTATTTGATAATTCACTAAAATAAATAAATAAATTATGTTATTTTTATTATGAAAAATCTGCTACAAATATTTGGAATGAATTTTCTATTTTTATTTTATTTTATTAAGAAAATATTCTTACAACCCATACCTTTAAGTATACCTTTCACACATCACTTTTTTTCACTTTAATCTTTCTACACTTCATTATATCACTTCATGGCAGATTTTGACTCCTTTTTGCTGCCCTTTTGTCTCTTGAAATACCACAAAATTAATTAAAATAACCCTTTTTCAAATCTTATTCAAGAAGCTACATTATCATTAATTACATTATAATTCCAAGTAAAAAACAAACCAAATTCCCTCCCTCTCTCTCTCTTGAATTCACGTGTAGCCCTCCCTCCCCAAATATGCCTTTGTTTTATTTGTTTTTTTCAATTAATACACTCCTCTCTCTCCATTTAATGCCTCTCATTTACTTTCTTTCATTCCTTTGAAACCTACACCATTTACTCTCTTTTTTCCTCTCTTTTTCCTCTCTTTCTTTCTTCATTTTCTCTTGTTCTCACAAGAAAACCATGCTGCCCCATTCCTTCTTTGAGCTCACACATATTTCTTCAAGATTCTTGGATAAAACTCTTGTCCAAAGCTTCCATAGGTGATATAGGAAAGTATAGTGAGAGTTTCATCACATCAAATACTTTCCATAAGCTTAAAAGCTAAGGATGAAATGCCAAATTGAAACACTACTCTTCTCCATGATTATTTTCTTGTATCATTATTATTTTCTTGCTAAAAGTAGTTACATTTTGTATATCTAACTTTTTCTTAAAGCTTTGATTTTGTTTATGCTTTAGATCTTGTTATATGAGTTATTATTTTGTTACTACTAATGATTTATGCATATATTCATCATTCACATAACTATCATAGTGTTCATGCATTTATAAATAGATCTAGTTGTTTTAGGTTCATAAATGCATTAGACTTTTGATTTATTTTCTTAAATAACTTCTAATAGCTTGATGATAGTAGAAAAGTTTTAGAAAGCTCAAAATCTATTTTAGTTGCAACAAAAATTATTTTTTGAAATTCGGATAAAAGGGAACCATATTTAGAAAAGCTATTTTTCAACTTAAAATGTGTATTTTTCATTTAAAATGAAGGGCTTAAGGAATGGATATCATAAATGAATGATTTTGAGAGTAAGTTTAGATCTATGATTTTAGTTTACTACCATGCATTTCTTTTATGTTCATGTTCATATTATGTGTAGATCTTAGATTTAAACTCAATAAAAATAGTGAAATTCGTATATAGCAAGACCCATATTTAAAAACCACTTTCAAGTTCAAAATGAAATTTTACTTGAGATAATGAAGACTTAATGTATATATATCATCAAGACTTCATTTTATATGGTTCAAAGATGATTTTCAAAGATTAATTTTCAAAACAAAATTCTATTTTCGGATTTAGGCCAATGCATAGTTTAAAAACATGTTTTCCAACTTAAAAATGAAGTTTTTATTCAAGATATGAAGGCTCTTAAGATAGGTTATGTAAGGGATGAATTTCTATAAGTTTAGTTAGATTTTAGCAAAAGGTATGTCCAAAAATAAATTTTGTAAATTCGGATCTCAACAATGACCAATTTTGAAAACCCTCTTTTCAACTTCAAAACAAGACTTTTATTAAAGAAATGGAAGCCTTAAGTGGTAGGTTTGATTAGGAAATGGTTTTTGAAAGACTAAACGAGTTTTACAAAGAAAACAAACTCAAATGAATTTTTCAAAATTCGGATTTGAAAATAGCCACCATTTAAATACCTATTTCGAAATGCCAAAATGATAATTTTTATAGGAAAATGGAAGTTCTAGGGAATATATAACAAAGACTAAGTTTTGACAAGGATAAGAGAGGTTTATCAAAATGTAACCTTAGAACAACAAATGGTTTCTAAGAATAAGTTAAACAATGTTTTCATTCTTTAAAAATTTTGTAAAATTCGTACTTAGGCAAACCACCTATTTAAACACCTATTTTCTAACCCCAAAATGAAGTTTTTATTGAAATAAGAGAGGATGGTTATATAGGTCATCAAGGGTTGAGTTTTGATAAAAGCAAGCATGATTTTACAAGAAGAAAAACTATTTTTTTTAAGTCTAGTAAAATTCAAAGTTTTACAAAGCAAAAGTTTTCAAAAAAAATTCTTGGTACTATATGTATACATATAGGTAGATCATCTCATAACCTTCATAATAATAGCTTGTAGGTGATACATATATGCATGATGCATTTGTAGAAATAAAGTAGGAAAATTTGAGTTGCTTGTCCTTTTAAGAAATTCGTATAATAAGTAATGGCATGAAAACACTTACTTTCCAAACTCAAAATAGAAGTTTTACTAAAGAAATGAAGTCTTTAGTGGCTAGGTATGGTGGAGCCTTAATTTTCTAAGTATCAAATGATTTTTCTTAAAGGAATCACCACAAAAACAATTTTTACAAAATTCAGATTTTGGAATCAACCCTACTTGAAAACATATTTACAAATTGTAAAATGGAAATTTTCATGTAGAAATGAAGGTCTTAAGTAATATATATAATGAAGATTCAATGCTAACCTAGATAACCAGGAATTCTTATGAATTGATCCTAAAACACAAGTGAGTTACCAAAGTTAGGAAACTGGTTTTCTTAAAAGTAAATAGCCATGGAATCTTACAAATAAAAAGTTTCTAAAATCTCCTTTTAGAAAATATTGTAAAAATCATGCATACATCAAGCTCATAACATGCCATTCATGATAGGAAATCATCAACATTGCATGTATAGTTGATCTATGTAATAGGAACATTACAAGCATTTACAAAACTATTTTTCAGAATTAGAATTTGCTATTGTTCTGATATGATCTGATCTTTTCAAAGCTTCTAAGTTTTCAAAACTTAAATATGATATTAGAATTAGATATATCTTTCGAAGTAGATAGAGATCAATATATAATTTGCTAAATTCTGAGTTAAAACGACCAAGTTATGGCCGTTTTAAGTTGGAATTCCCGCTTAGGACGATAATTACGAATTTGATAGTTTGTATAAGATAGTTTGGATTAGTTTGAGTTGAAATACTTATTAGAGTATTTCTTCCTTTTTAGGTGACCTCGAAATCGACGATTCCATACCACCAGATTACTTTTACTAAGAGACCGGTAATCCAATGGCCGAGTGAGTTTTCTTCTTATTTTGTTACCTTGTTTGTGCTTGTAGCTAGTTGCTAGTTGCATTAGAATTATAGCAACAAGATAAAAATCGATATGAATGGGGATAGGATAGATGATGAGACTGTGATGCATGCATGCCAAAGAATACTAAAGCATATCGAAAATGATTCGATTGGAAACTGCACTGATCATATTATTTCTGTTATGTGTATGATATTGGTTGGTTACTCTAAAGATGTATAAATACTTTGACCTAAGCAAAAATTAAATTAATCATGCATCGCACGGACATATTGCATTTGGTAGCGTGCTACTCCTACATAGTCGATCGCTATGGTTCGAGGACTCATTTGGATAATGAGACTTGGTATCAGAGCTCATTCATAGGGAACTAAGGCGCATCGGGGATGCATTCCATGTGTGAGCCTAGCCGAGTCGAGTGCTAAGAGCCACAGGGCTCGGGGACTAGCAGCGGTCGTGTAGACTTTCAATACCATCCTTAACCCAAGATACGGAGGGCGTAAATCTGTTCTGTGTATGGGTTCCAGATACCCATACATAATTGTTTGCTTATGTGTTTGTTCATGCATAGCATATGGATGATTTATAACTTGCTTGTTATGGTACGAAATTAAGGGAATTCTCACTAAGCTAGTGTAGCTTATACCCCAATAGATGTTTGAATGAACAGGTTATCTCAAGAATGCTAAGTGGAGACCGAGATGGTTGGAGTCGAGAATGACTTTGGGATTTCGACAAGGAATAAGAATGCTTGAAGATATTTGCTAGGTTTTGTGAATTACCTTGTAATAGTTTTATATAGTGAAATCTTTTGATGAATCGAAATTGAAGTATAGTGAATTGTATTTGAAGTATAATGAGTTGTATTTCCTTTACATTGTTACTCAAGCTGTATCAATATAAAATATATCACTCCGATGTGTCTCCTCCATGTGTTAGACGCTTTGTACATAGTATGGAAGCCTTAACGTGATTGAGACGGTCATTCCTAGGCTTTAATATTGTGTACGACGGACTGCCACGTTTAGGGTACCCTTCGGGGCATGACATGATCGCTTTCAACTTGAATAAAACTACTGGTACCATAAGGAAAATTATACATCCATTGCATATTTTGCATCAAGTAGCATTTGAGTAAGTGGTTGTTGTCACGCCCCATAGGGTATCCTAAACGTAATAGTCCGCCACATGATATTAAAGCCTAGGAATGACCGCTTCAGTCATGCGAAGGCTTCCATACTATGTACAAGGCGTCTAACACATAGAGGAGACACATTGGAGAGATACATTTTATATTGATACACTTGAGTAACAATGTAAAGGAATACAATTCACTATACTTCAGATACAAAACACTATACTTCATATACGAATCACTATACTTCAAAATACAAATCATTAAACTTCAATTACATTCATCCAAAGACTTCCCTACATAAACTATTACAAGGCAAATCATAAAACCTAGCTGATAACTTCAAACATTCTTATTCTTTGCCGAAATCCCGAAGTCATTCTCGGCTCCAACCATTTCGGTCCCCACTTTGCATTCTTGAGATAACCTGTTCATTTAAACAACTATTGGGGTATAAGCTACACTAGCTTAGTGAGAATTCCCTTAATTCGTACCATAACAAGCAAGTTATAATCAACCATATGCTATGCATGAACAAACACATGAGCAAACAATTATGTATGGGTATCCGGAACCCACACACAGAACGGATTTACGCCCTCCGTATCTTGGGTTAGGAATGGTATTGAAGTCTACACGACCGCTGCTAGTCCCCAAGCCCTCGGCTCATAGCACTCGACTCGGCTAGGCTCACCCATGGAATGCATCCCATGCGCCTTAGTTCCCATGAATGAGCTCTGGCACCGGTCTCGTTATCCAAACGAGTCATCATCGGACCATACCGATCGACCTGCGTAGGAGTAGCACGCTACCAAATGCAATATGTCCGATGCGATGCATGACCAATTTAATTTTTGCTTAGGTCAAAATATTCATACATTCTTTAGAGTGACCAACCAATATCATACACATAACAGAAATAATATGAACAGTGCAGTTATCCAATCGAATCGTGGTTTCGATATGCTTTAGTATTCTTTGGCATACATTCATCACAGTCTCATCATATATCCCATCCCCATTCATATCGATTTTTATCTTGTTCCTATAATTCTAATGCAACTAGCTACAAGCACAAACAAGGTAACAAAATAAGAGAAACTCACTCGGCCATTGGATCACCGGTCTTTTAGTAAAAGTAATCCGGTGGTAGGGAATCGTCGAATTCGGGATCACCTAAAAAGGAAGAAATACTCTAATAAGTATTTCAACTCAAACTAATCCAAACGATCTTATACAAACTATCAAATTCGCAATTCTCGTCCTAAGCGGAATTCCAACTTAAAACGGCCATAACTTGGTCATTTTAACTCGGAATTTCGCAAATTATATATCGATTTCTATCTACTTCGAAAGATCTATCTATTTAATATTATATTTAAGTTTTGAAAACTTTGAAGCTTCGAAAAGGTCGATCAGATTAGGACAGTAGCAATTTCAATTCCGAAAAATAGTTTTGTAAATGTTTGTAATGTTCCTACTATATAGATTAGCTATACATGCAATATGAATGATTTCCTAACATGAATGACATGAGATGAGTTTAATGTATGCATGATCTTGATGATTTTTGCTAAAAGAAAATTTTATAACTTTTTATTTTGCAAGACCATAATAACAAGTACTTATGAAAAATCTAGTTTTCTAACTTTGATCATTTCCATTTGTTTTGGATTTATTACTTAAGAAAATATAATTATTTTTGTTAAAATTGAGTCTTCATTATATCTATTACTTATGACCTTCATTTCTACATAAAAATTTCCATTTTACACTTTGTAAACATGTCTTCAAGTAGAGTTGATTCCAAAATCCGAATTTTTGTAAAATTAGTTTTTGAGTGATTCCTTTAAGTAAAAATCATTTGACACTTAGAAAATTAAAGCCCAACCATGCCTAGCCACTAAGGACTTCATTTTTACATAAAATTTGCATTTTACACTTTGCAAATATGTTTTCAAATAGGATTTACTCAAAAATCCGAATTTTAGAATATCCACTTTTTGAATGATTCCTTTGGGAAAAACTTGTTTAATGCATTAAAATTTAAGACTTTATGGTACCTATTACTTAAGGACTCCATTCATTACATAAAACTTTCATTTTGAGCTTGGATAATAGGTGTTCTTATGGCCTTCATTCAAAATTACGAATTTCACAAATTGACTACTAACTCAAAATTTCCCATCTTGATTCTATTTCTTGTTTTATACATTAATCTCATCAAAACTCATTTCAACTTATAAAAATCACTACTTAATGATATCTATGACCTAAACTCTTCATTTTTCATATAAAACACAAGTTTTGAAGTTGATAAATGGGTTTTCAAAATTGGTCTTGGTTGAGATCCGAATTTACCAAATTTATTTTTGGACATATCTTTTGATAAAATCTATCTAAACTTATGAAAATCCATTCCTTACATATCATATCTTAAGAGCCTTTCATATCTTGAATAAAAACTTCATTTTTGAGTTGGAAAACATGTTTTTAAACTAGGCCTTGGCCAAAATCCGAAAATAGAACTTTGTTTTGAAAATTAATCTTTGAAAATCACATTTGATTCTTGTAAAAAGAAGTCTTGATAATATACATACATTAAGCCTTCATTTTCTTAAGTAAAAACTTCATTTTGACATTTGGAAAGTGGTTTTTAAATAGGGTCTTGCCAAAATACGAATTTCACAATTTTTGTTTGAGCTCAAAACCAAGATCTACACTTAATATGAACATACATCTAAATGAAACCCATGGTAGTGCACTATAAACTCATAGATCTAAACTTTACTCATCAAAATCTTTCATTTATGTTATCTATACCCTAAGCCCTTCATTTTAAATGAAAAATACACATTTTGAAGTTGAAAAATAACTTTTCTAAATATGGTTCATTTTCATCCGAATTTTCAAAAATATTTTTGTTGAAAAAAAAGATCTTGAGCTTCCTAAACTTTTACCATCATTAAGCTATTACAAGTTATCTAAGAGCATAAAAAAAGTCTAATGCATGTATGAACTTAAAACAACTAGATCTAGTCTACTAAACTAGTTATAAGTGCATGAAACTATGATAGTTATGTGAATCATGAATAGATGATGAATATATGCACAAATCACTAATAATAACAACATACCTTAACAATAAAACAAGATAATAGCATAATAACTCAAATAACAAGATCTAAAACATTGTGATGGCAAGGATCTCATGTCAAGTGTATCCACTCCCTAGCTTGAAGCTCATGGGATTTTGTGTGGAATCACACATGAATGAACTTGCCATTACATGTTTCAAGATCCTAAAGTAGATCTCTTACCTATTTGTTGTATGGAGTAAGAAAATTGAAGGAAAAACAAAGTGTGTGTGTGTGTAGAGGGAGGGGGTTTCACGGTTTGGAAGAGGAGAGGAAGAGAGGGTTTTTGAGTTTGTTTGAAACAAAAGAAGTAAATGAAGGAGAGAGAAAAGAAAGAGATTATTTATATTAAGTGGAATTAGGGTTTGTTTGATATAAAGATGAGATAAAATAAAACAAATGGAGGGAGAAATGGGGGGGGGTGTGTGGAATTGCGCCGGCTCATAGGGGAAAGAGAGAGAGAGGAGTTATTTGAATTGTGTTGTGTAAGATTTGGAATTAATTAAGGTAATTTAAATGATAAAAGATATATTGGAAAGGTAAATTGTAAGAAAATGATGTAATTGTAAAGTAGGGTGTAAGGATGTAAGAAATAGGTTATGGGTAGTGTGTAATGTAGGTTGTACTTGAATAGTGGTAAATAGTAGACAAGACATCTACTTTACCGGTAGTAAAGAAAATACGGGAAAAAGGCTATAACTGTAATTTTTATAGCCCGAAAATTATAAAACTTATATTTTTGAAATCCTTATAAAATTTCGGTTCTAAGGAGTATTCTGGAATATTTTTCTGAGTTTCTAGTTTCGGGCTCGCTTTTCGTAATGGAGCTCGGGAAGGCCCGGGATAGAAAATTTTTCGAAATCAAAACTTTCCATGGTTTAAAATATACTTTAAAACAATATTCCATTAAATTATTTTATAAAATTTCTTTTAATATGAAACCGAAGAAAAGCCGGTTATAGGGTTTTTAGGTTTTTCTCATAAAGCTTGAACTAAACCGGTTTAGGGTTTCGTTTTTCGATTTCCGAAGTTTACTCGATTACTAGGAAACTCGGGTATATATTACAAGAATAATAAAATTGTGTAATGAAATAAAAGTGAATAGTGCAAAAGACTAATTAATTACCGGTAGTAATGAAAATACGATAAAAAGGTTATAACTGTAACTTTTATAACTCGAAAAATTATATAACTGATATATTTGGAAATTTTATGAAATTACGAGTCTAACAGTACTAATGGTATATTTTTGATATCTCGAGCCTCGGGACATGCTTTTCGAAGTCTGTATCAGAACGAGTTCGAAATAAGTCAAAAATTTACCAGTCTGATATTTTTAAGCAAACTTATATTACTACGAGCTAGTCTACACATTTAAACTACATCTTGGCCCTAGGGTTAGGGTGCTAGATTGCCGGACTTAAACTATTGTATTCCACTTAGGGTTTTCGGGTGATTTTCCGGTTTAGATCTTTGCCAATTTGGAAATGATATTTTATGTTTATACAACATATTTGATTTGAGAAATTTATCTTAAATTTTATTTTTTGTAAGTATTTAATATCTTTAACGTTTTCGAAATTCTTGAATTGAGTTGAAAGTTTCATTATTTACTTTTTAATAATTTGTTTTTGGGCTTTATACTTCCTGATTTTATAAGTCGGTGTTATGTATGGAATTTGTCGTACGTAGTGGTTTTGGAATTGAAGTATGTTGAGTTCTTACTTTGTTTTTAAGAATTCTTATTTTTCTCAAGATTCAGAAACTTCTGGATTCGCTCATGTTTTTGGACTAGTTGAAGTTCGGTTTTAGTTTGGAGTGATTTTTGGGGTTTATTTTCGAAGTTCATCTTAGAATTATTTACTGAAATTTTCTGGGGCTTACAGTGATAGCCTACTACGTGTTAGTATTTCGGATCTCTAGTAATGCTAGGTTTATCTAGGCGGAAAAGCTATTAGTTAATCGCAAGATTACCTTTGTTCGGTTGATACCACAGGAACTAAATGGTAAATGAAGGACACCGCTTATGGTATTGCTTGGAAATGACTAACACTTGGTGGAGTTTCTAAAGCTAAAACAGGAAGTTAATGTTTAAGACACAATAAATTCAAAGAGACAATTAAAGTGAGCATTATTGTTTCATGAAAGCTTAGTCTCTCCTAGGTAGGTAGGCCATAGATTGTGATACTTCAACCTCGATAAGAGGGCGTAAATCTTCTTCTTGTTTGGATTCCGGGTTATCTAGGCTTGTATTTGTACATATGTTTGATTGATATATTTCATATGATTGTTAAATAACTTGTATGTTATGTAATAAGTTTTGGTTATTCACTGAGCTTGTGGTTTAACTCACGCTCTAACAGTCCTTTCAGGTTCACGTTGCGACCTTGGCTCATTACTTCAAAGAGCATGGTCTCGGTAATAAATTAGAAGCTGGAAGCTTAAGAAGTAGTATAGAATAAGAATATATATTTTAGTTGCAAGTATCTTGCATTAGAAGCTTTAGTTATGTATTTGGAGGATTTTATAGAAATGTTGTGGTCTGTAATATTATTATTGTAAACCCCCGAAGTTTTGAATTCAAATTAAAGCTTAAACCCTAATTAGAAGTCAACCGGATTTCTAAAGTTAATAAAACCCTAGTTTACCGTAACCGCTTAAGTCCAGCATTCCTATTTAAGGAACCCTAAGAGAGTAAGAAAGAGTTTAGTGAGTAGAATAGTTCGTAATTATCCAAGGAAGCTTAAAAAGATCAGTTTAGTAAAATCGCGACTCGTTTTAAACCCGATCGGACATAGTTCTTGAAAAACGTGTCTTGGAGCTCGTAACAGTAAAAATATTCCGAATATACTGTTAGACTCGTAAAAATATAAGATTTTCAAAAATATCAATTTCATAATTTTTCGATAGCTAAAAATATCAGATATCGCATTTATACACATATTTTCTTACTACCGGTACTTAAATTGTCATGTCTACTTTACATTACACTATTTACTATTATTCTACACTATTTATCTATCTTTACTTTTTCTTACAACCTACTCTTACAACCCATATCTCTATTTCTTACATATTTTCATTTCCAATACAACTTCACATCTTTCATATCTTGCTTTTAATTAACCAAAATACAAAAAAAAAAAAATAAATTTCTCTTCCCTCTACACTACATGATGCGTCGGTCACTCCTCTCATTCTTCCCAATTTGTTTTATTTTTTATTTATTTAATTAACACAAATTATCTCCCACATTTTTTTATAAATACCCCCTCTTATTTCCACTTCTGTTATACCCTTCTTCTATTAAAGTTACTCTCTCAAATCTCTATAAGAATTTCCTCTCAAGAAGTTCTCTCTAGTTTAGTTCCTTCAGGTAAATTTTCTTCAAGTTTTCTTTATGTTCATCTACTTAGTATGAGCTTAGTGTGTGTTTTCTAAACCATGAAGGTTAAAGAAAGCAACAATAGGTTCATACTTTGTTTTTGTTCATCATCAAATACCTTTATGTTACTTTTATGTTTATAACTATCTAATATATCTATATAGCTATATGTATTATTTAGAGCATATAAGCTCATTGTTTTGCAATTTATTTACTTTCCTTGCAATTTATTTACTTCCTTGCAATTTATTTACTTTCATGTTATTTTTAAGACTAGTCTTTCTAGTCTTAGAGTTGTCCTCATCAAGTCAAAACATTTTCTTTTTCTTTTGGGACTAGTCTTTTCTAAGTCCCGGAATACCTTGATGAAGCTAAGGTTCCCTTGATGAAGCTAAGGTTACAATACTTGATTTATTTTCTTATTAACTTATTCTTTCAAGTTATTATGTTTTTTTTTTTTTTTTTTTATGTTTCCATAACTTTATGATTCATATTCATGCATGAACATAATGATTTTTGTCTCAAACAAAATAAATGAGGACATATTTTCTTAAAATAAAGATTTTTTTTTCTAGAAATAAAAGTAGGAAGTAAACTTTTCTAAAACTAAGAAGTCATCTTAACAAACTTAGAGGAGTTCATAAGAAATTTTATAAACATACATGACATAGAAAGGACTTTTTGACGTAAACAAAGATTTTACAACAACTTCACTTTTTCTTCAAATGATAAAAATTCTTTTCATTAAAATAAAATGATCTCAAGAAATCAATAAATTATTTCTCTAAATATAGAAGTATTATTACTTTCAAAAAGTGTTGGAAGCTAAGCTTAGGAAATAAAAATCATTCCTTAGGAATTTAAAGAGATTACGAAAATAAAATTTAGAAAAAGAAAAGAAATACTCATTATAAATAACCTAAGATATTTTCAAAGAAAAATGAATATTTCAAAAGTTCTCAATTTTTAAAATCTTTAAAGACTTTACTTTTTCATAATTTGAGACAACTTCATTAACTTCATACATTTGTTATGAGTCAATAAATATATGTATATACATTCCAAAGGTTTTACAAGCTATTATATTACCTATCTCTTCAAAATGAGCTTTGGATAAAAGAAGGAAAACAAGTTTATAAAAATTCGTGGTGAATCTGTCCGCCACTTTTTTGGAACCCAAACGACTTAGTTTGATGAAAATAAGTTTATAAATAGATAGATATTTTCGAATAGGTAGAAAACGGTATATTATATGCAAAATTCCGAGTTAAAATGAGTAAGTTATGGCCATTTTAAGTTGAAATTTCTTCTTATACGATTTTACCGCGATTTTGAGAAAGTTTAGAATCTTCAAGAATAGAGATTTCATGAAAGACTCATTTTGGGTATTTCATCTTGTTTAGGTGGAGAAGGACCCGAGATCACCTTTCTGGAAGATTACTTCGATTAGGATCTACCAACATGGAGTGAATTAATCCTCTACTAAGTTACATTTCCTTGTTTTGTGTTTGTAAGTAGTAGCACTAGCAATTAAGAAAAATAAAATGAATAATTGTTGTATGATTGATTGAATATAAGTTAAGAATATCGAAAGAAGGTTTGATAAATAAATTGTGATTCTTGTATTGATGTGATGAAAATTGTGTTGATCGCCTTCAACTTGAGCTAAACATTATTTGGTTAAATATATATATTGAAATCAATTCATGAATATCATACTTGTGAGTGACATTTGTTTCACTACTATTCATTGTGTGGGGAAACGAGGAAATGGTAGTGGTGGCTGGTAGGAGCCGGAAAGTCTACATGGGCTAGTAGGAGCCAGAAAGTCTATAGGGCGAGCAGGAGTCGGTAAATCTACAAATATTGATGGTCGTATGGGCCTGTAACCTCCCAACCCTCGACATGGAGGGCGTAAAATCCATGCTACACTTGATTTTCGGTTAATCATGTGTATTTTGTTTGTTCATATGATTGGTGCATTCTCATATGCTTGATTAAACACTTGTTTGTTATATAGAAATGTCTTGTAGATGGAATTAACTCACTAAGCTAGATTTGCTTATACTCTTATAGCTTTTTGTTACAGTACGATTACCTTTGGTTGGCCTCAAGAAGCCCCGTATGCCAGGTACGAGTTTAAGCTACTAGGAGTTTTTGGGAGAAGCTTTATGTATTTAATTTTTGAACATAGGCTTCTAGGAAAATCTCTATCGTAGGTTTGTGTTATAGTAGCTATTATTTTGTTGATAGACTTCTAAAGCGGGGAATGCCCCTAAGATAATGTAAGGATATTATTATGAAAATCTTATGTTTATTTATATAAGTTATTGCTTGCTTTTATTATCTACTTAAACGTAATACCCCTGTGAGTCTCTTACTATCTTGGAAGCACACCTTGCATGTGATATCGAAGCGCCTACATGACTAAGGTTGTCATTCATTAGCTTTAATATTATATGCGGCGGACTGCCACGTTTAGGGTACTCTTGTCACACCCCGAGGGTATTCTAATAATGATAATAAAAAACCATTCAATCACCATTATTAGTTTACCTTCTAGGTATGACATGATTTTCAAAAACAGGATCTTTTAGTTGCTCGGATGGAATAAACAAACATATATAAGATGTAAATTAGTAAACAACTATTACAAACTACTATATTACAGATCATATGCTTCAGAATTCCTTACAACTTTAACTAATGATTCTAATGCACATTACATGCACCATAAGACTACTACAGATATAGCTATTCTAATTCTATACTGAACTTTAAACTTCTGGCTTCTATTCTCTTACCGGGACCATGCTTCTGCTAGTAATGAGCCACGGTCGTAGAGTGAACCTGAAAGGACTGTGGGAGTGTGAGCTAAAACACGAGCTCAGTGAATAACCAGAACTTATTACACATAGCATACAAGTTATTTAATAATCATATGAAATGCAGCAATCACACAAATGAACATTACAAGCTTGGATAACCCGGAATCCAAACAGATGAAGATTTACGCCCTCCCATCGGGGTTGAAGGATCACAATCTATGGTCCACCTACCCAGGAAAGACTTAAGCTTTCAGGAAATAACAATCTCAAATTTAGTTATCTCTTTATACTTATCATGTTTCATTATTTATTTCCTGTTTAGCTTTAGAAACTCCACTAAGTGTTAGTTATTCTCAAGTAATACCATAAGCGGCGTCCTTCGTTTACCATGTAGTTCCTATGGTATTAACAGAACAAAAATAATCTTGCAATTAACTACTACTCTCTGGCCTAGATAATTCAAGCATTACCAGAGATCCGAGAATCTAACACGTAGTAGGCTACCACTTACTCAATGCTTTTTATACATAATATGCAATGCATGATTATTTTTCATTATGGTACCAGTAGTTATTAGTCAATTTAGGGGTGATCAAACAATACAGACACTTAATTAGATACTACAGACATTATCTAGATACAGGCAATTGTGTTATCACTTATTTTAGAGTGACATGGCAATCAATGGAATACAACACACAACTTTCATATTTCAAACAAATCATCAATTTTCATTATCTTTTTTTTATTTAAGGTTCACTACTAGTACAAGCACAGCCAATGTAATAAGACTGAGTCACTCACCTGCCCATCCTAGTTAATCGTAGTAATCTTCAGGTAGGTCCTCCCCAATACCCGAGTCACCTATTGAGATAGATAAAAATTAAAATTTCAGATTATACAATTTAGTTTCTATGAATATTTAAATGTCCTAATGGTTGGTTGGGTATCTGTTTTACTCATAGCTAATCCTTTTGAAATAGTTCTAAGTTTTAAATCCTGGTACTCACAGTTTTATTGTGTTGGTTCTGGTTGGATATGTGAATCGATCAATTGGGTATTTGAAAAGTTAATAGTTTCGTTAATTTATTTTTATTGTCCAAAAATATCCGTTTTCTTTTAAATTGCTTAATAAATATTTCTTATAGAATATAGATACTTCTATACTCACAAATTTAGAGTATTTAAATTTCCATTGCTATCTGTTTATATATAGATATTCAAGTATATACTTAATACTTACTAACTCATAATTTATACATATATATTTTTTTTCTCAGAAGACATAATCACAAAATAAAGAATTTATTAACTTAATTATATCTATTTTCGAAATTATCTTTCTCCTTTCGAAAATCGTAAAAACATTAATGATTATCATTAATAATAGCACCAAAATAATTATACTATCAATAATACTAATAATAATGATAATAACAATAATAATAATAATAACAACACTAATAATAATAATAATAATAATAATAATAATAATAATAATAATAAAATAATAAAAATAATAATAATAATACTAATTAAATTTCCGAAAATAGCTTAGATAGGATAATTATATTTTATCACATTAAGAATTATACTAATGGTTTTATACTTTAGTTAAAGTAATTTTTAGTCTTACATTCATATTATTTTATTTTAAAAAATAATATTTTCGAAAATTTAACAAAATTTCTTTTTAATAATAATAAGATTATTAATAGTTATAATTATAAACTTATTATGCGAAAATTACTTGCTTAGGTAATTCATATTTCAAAAATTCCTTTTTAAATTAATAATACTAGATTAAGTATTAAAATATCCTATATTTAATAAAGTCAAAAAAATAATTTTATTTTTAGATTTAAATAAATAATTAATTTTGGATTTAATATTATTATAGTATTATTATTATTATTCCCGAAAATAGATAAATGCAGGAAAAATATTAAAAATTCCAAAATTACTTATATTAATATTTATTATATAATTATATTTATTTAGATTCGTTTTTCTTTTCTTTTTTTTTTTTTGGCCGAGAGGTACACGGGGTGTACACGCCCGTGTACCCAGCCCGTGCTCATCGGGGGAGCACTGTTCATCGTCTTCCCCGATGAGCCGCGGCAAAATCTGGTGAATCCGACGTTAAAACGTCGGGATTTTTGATCTAAATCACTCCTAGGAACATTAGAAGCTTAAATATACAAGAAAAACTAAATACAAACAACATGTTCATCGTGAAATCGGATCATCAAGCTCGGCTAGGGTTTGGAAAGATTACCTTCGTTGTGACGTTCCGATGAAATTCGAAGCTTCTAGCTACCTTGGTTAGCTTCCTAAGATGTCTAAGATTTAGTAGTAATCCTTAAAACTGAAAGAAAATTCGCGGAATAACATCACTTACCTCGAGCTCGTTTTTCACGCATTTTCCAGGGTTTCTGTTCGTAATTTCGAACTGGGTTGATGCGATGGTTTAAAAATCGGTTCCTGGCTTTGTTCGACTTCTAATAAGCTATGAATGAGTTCTGGAAGGTTTGAGGAGATTTGGAAATCGTTTGCTTGTCCAACCGAGTTCGTTTGCATATATATATATAATATATATATATATATAACCTAGTGTAACATTCCAGCCGCATTCCTTCCTCAATCTGAACGGAATTGCTCTTGTTTTGTTGTCCATTTGGTCCTTTGTTTGATTGTCATTAAGGCTAGGGTGATCTGTCAAGTTTTCATTTGTTTTGGAGAGGATTTGGATTGACTTTTGCACAAATTATTGAGGAAATTCGGCTCACCAAATTTAAGGAGATCTCAGCCCTCCAAACAAGTGTAATCCGTCTCCAGCAAGCTAGGATTATGTATATATATATTATATAATAGTTAAATATTATTTAGTTAGGTTTTCGGGTAGTTTATTACACTATTATGATATATTTTCGCTTATATATGTAAATGTATATATACAAAGGTCTTAAATAATCCTACAAGAAGTTTAGTTTAACAAAAAGTACAAATTTAAACTTTAATAGTACGTATTTAATTGTTTAAGAAAAATTTGTCCTACGCGATTTAGGTTTTATAAGCTTTTCGGGTCAATTTTCGTTTTAGGCTTCAAAGGCTTTAGAAAACCCTAATTTGAATGTAGTATGATTCAATTCTATATTTGAGATCTAGATCTCGAGTTATATATCAGTTTATGTTTTTATTGGGTATTTATAATCCTAATAGTTTATCTTGAGATCACAATTTCCTAGCTAAAACCTTATTGGGTCATCTATGTAATATTACTACTAATATATTGGCTATACTAATTATATATATTAGATTTGGATACTCACTATGAAATCTTATCAAAGTAGTTTATTACTGACTAGAATTCTCACATTCTAGGGTTCCAATCCAAATATAGGTTCATTACTATACCTTGTTTTAATTCCCGGTCTCTATTGAATACTAAGGTAATCACTTAATATCCATATTTAGGTTTTCCTATATAATCTGTCTGTTTGATAAGAATTCGAGTTTAGAATTTGAAGTTTCTTTTGATCACAACCCGAATTATCAGCTCAAAATACAAAATCTTGTTTTTGGAATCAATTGGGGTAAAAAAAAGTCCTTTTATAAAATCTATGAGTTCCAAACCGATCAATTTTAGAGTATCTATCTAAACTAGGGTTTCTAATTAACTCCTAAGATTACTAGTCAACCCATAATTTCTAATCTAGGGTTGTATCGTATGATGGAAGTTTTCGGGGTTTACAACTCTTCGAGGTGTGACAATTATTATTCACAAACTTGGTATGACCATTATTTACTAATTTATATCTTATATATATACTTGTCCTTCTTATCCAAGCAACTAAAAGATCCTGTTTATTGAAAATATATCATTTTCAGAAAGGTAAACTAGTAATAGTATTCAAGTGTATCTTGTATGCTACTATTAGGATACCCTCGGGGCGTGACAGTTTTAAGTTGGTATCAGAGCGTGGTTGCTGGTAGAAGAAAGACAAATATGTATAAGAAAGTAAATTAGTAAATGTGGTGTTAATAATATAAGTGTAGATCCAATTAGAACCTTTTAGATTAATTGGGTAGTCATAAGTAGTATTAGATACACAATTAAGGATAAAATCTGTGTGATTGCTAATCATACAAATTTTATTATGTGCAGACTAATCTAACCCTTTGCCATATTAAATGGAAAATTTTTAGCATGATGGAGGAAGAGACACTTACAGATTATAGACGCCGACTTTGAGTCTTAGTAGAAGATTTGGTATTGTCAGGCATAACAAAGACCCTGAATGAAATTTTCAGTACTTGGAAGAGAGGTCTACAACCGTTGCCGAAAAATTGGCTATTCTTAATGGAAAGGCTTTCCCAAATAATGGCACTGCAATTGAGACCATTTACAAGTTTGAGAGGCTGATTAACCAAAGAGGTGGATGTCACGGCCCAAAGGGTAGTCTAAACGTAACAGTTCGCTGCAAGCTATAAAAGACTTAGGAATTGCTACTACAACCGTTCCAAAGTCTTGTACAGATGCAAGGCATACCTTTACGATAATAGAATACACGAACCAATGGAGATAAATAGTTTAATTTGACATATTATAAGCATCATGATATAAACCATGAGTCTAGATAATTAATTACAAAAGTTCCAAGGGCATTCCCTTGCAAAATCATATCGAGTTTAGTAAAAGTCTTTACAGTCATCCGATAAATAATAGGGTTTCCTATGAAAGTCTACACAAAATTGAACATAAACTTCTAATGGAAACTCCTGCTTCCGGTACCTATTCGGTGGGATGCCTTTGTAAGCCCCTAGATTTTTCGATAATATGAGCATACCCTAAGAACCGGAAGTCAAACGAAACCCTAAAGTTAACCTAATTCTATGCTTAGTCTAGTGAATCTAGATCTGACAATCCCATATTCTTAAACCTAGAAAACGAAATTTGAAATAATTGTGAATATGGATTGTAATATATAGGAAAAGCTTAAAAATTTCAGATTTCATTTTTCTGGTGTCTTTCGGATCCGATCGGGATTAGTTTTCGAAAACCATGCCCTGGTGCACCGGATAGTGAAAATATTCCGACAACACCAATAGATTCGTAAAAATATAAGGATTTCAAAAATATCAGTTTTAGAATTTTTCGGTAACTAAAAATATCATATATATCTTATTTACGTGTATTTTCTTTACTACCGATATTTTAATTGTCTAGTTTACTATTCATAGTACTTTTCTACTATTCATTACTATTAATCTATTTCTACTTTTTCTTACACTCTATTCTTACACTCTACCATACCTATACTTTACAATTTACCTTCCCCATACAACTTTAATCACATCACACTTTACACATTACTTCTTTTATTACAAGAAAAACAAAATAAATTAATTTTCTCCTCCTCTACAAGCTAGAACTGGCGCCCTTCTCTCTCCATCCATCCAATTTATTTAATTACATCTAATTTCCACTCCAAAACTCTATAAATACCCCATTCCTCCTTCATTCTTTCACACAATTCATTTCCTACAAAAACTCTACCAAAATCACTCCATAAAATCCTTCTCTCAAAATCTCTCTCAAGTTCTCTCTTTTCACCATAAAACCAATTCTCACATATTACTATAAACCATTCCATTCTTTTTCAACAAACACATAACATTAGGTAAAAGTTTCTTTTACATATTCATCATGTTCATACAACTTAACATGAGTTTAGTGTATGTTTCTTAGACTCATGAGAGTTAAAGAAGCAACAATGTATTCATGTTTTGTTTTTGTTCATATTTGTAGTTTTTTCTCATTATGTTATTATTATTATTGTTATTGTTTGTTTCTAATCTAACTTATATAAAGTATAATGTATGTTATGTATATATGTTTATTTAGAGCATATAAGCTCATTTGTTATTTATTTACTTTCAAGATATGCAATTTATTTATTTCATGTTATTATTAAGACTAGTCTTTCTAGTCTTAGACTTGTCCATATCAAGTCAAAACAATTTTCTTTCTTTACTTTTCCTTTCTTTTTGGGACTAGTCTATTCTTGGTCCCGGGATACCTTGATGAAGCTAAGGTTCCCAATACTTGACTTTACTTTTATGCTCTTATTCTATTCATCTTATTATGTTGTTTTTATTATATTTCTCATAGTTACATATTCTCATTCATGCATGAATATGTTGATATTGTCTCAACCATAATGAAAATGAGTTTTCTTAAGTAATAAAAATAAGAACTCTCTTTAAAAATAAATTTTGTCACATAAGGAATAATTTTTCCATAAAAACTTAAAGTTTTATCTTAATAAATATTTTCTAAGGTTAGATAAGTTTAGCTCAAGTTTTAGTAACAACACTATATGTGATTTTATCAAGAAATACATAAAGTAAAGTTATTACAAACTCTCTTTTCAAACCAATAAAATGAGCAGTTTCTTTAAACTTAATTCCTTGTTTAACCAAAAGTTTTCCTAAACTCATTTATCAAAGCTTTCTACCAACACTCTAAAATACTAAAGTCTAGATAAGTTTTTCAAAATTAACTTATAAGATCATTGGTATTGTTCTTTTAAAGTGGATCTAACTTTAGAAAAACTTTAGAACATATAACCATGAAATATTTAGAAAAACTATGTTTTCCAAACCACTAGAAATAAAGTTATGGGAATCTTAAAAGATTAAAATTTCTTTTTGAAAATGTAATTATTCTCAAAATTAAGAAATGGAGGAAATACTTACTAATAAATTTCCCAAACAAAACTAAAAAGGAAATTTTCAAGCCTTAGTTTTTCTCACTTTTAAGACACATTGTTTTACAAGATCATTGTTGAGACAACACCACTAAATTCATGCATATGGTTTGAGTCTATATATGTGTATTCAAGGGATTTTTCAACCATACGAATATCTTTATTTTTTTACAAAAGCTCTTGAATGAGGAAAAGTTTGAAACTTAAGTTTTGAAATTGGAATTTTCATATCAAATCTGTACATTACTATTTCGAGACCCAAATAACTTCTTTTGATAAAAACCTTGGAAATGGATAGATCTTTTCGAGTAGGTAGAAATCGATATATAATATGCGAAATTCCTAGTTAAAATGAGCAAGTTATGGCCATTTTAAGTTGGAATTTCCATTCATGCGAATTTTGACGAATTCAATAAGATAGAATTAGAGAAATTAAGTAGATCTTGGCTGAAATACTCACTTTGGGTATTTCTTTTGTTTAGGTATCGGGAACCAAGATCTTTTCTTCCCCAATGATTACTTCAACTCTTAGAAGATCGCTATGGACGAGTGAGTTTCCTTTACGTTTATGTATTCGCGCATGTGCTTGTAGAATAGTGCACTAGATATTAGGAAAAGGTAAAATTGATATGCATGTGGGGTATCATGGGGATTATGTATGTAAATTGTTATGTGCAATCAATGAACGATAAGTATATCAGAACCTGATTTGTGATTGATATAATTGCTTCTATGTATATATTGCTATGTGTGCAATTATTCCTTGATCGCTTTAAATGATTTAATGTCATATTGGAATCCCCATATAATAAATTGCTCATGCATATCACTTAGAATATCATTTCAAAATTTTTGCTACTACTCCTCAGCGTGGGATCGGAAAGGTAAGTTGCCTAGCTACAACTTGAGGGATAAGACATTCGGGGAGTACAACCTCAAGTTGTAGCCGAGCCAGATTGATTACTTTGGGTATGGAAAGCCCAGGGACTAGTAGTACGGTTCGTTGGAATCCCAAGGCGCGCGCAACTTTAAGGAGGTCATTTGGGACCTTGTTCAAAGCATTTCCTAACCACCGATGGAGGGGTAAATCCATCACACATACGAAACCGGATAGTTGTATGTACTGTTTGATCATATGGTTGTTGCATTTCATATGCTTGTTTAATAAACTTGGTTGATTGCCTGTTATGAGTACTTTTGCGTAGGAAATATCTCACTGAGCAAGTTATGCTTATACCCCTATAGACTTTTGATATTGCAGGATTATCTTTTTGCATCCGAGACCATCTTGATCCCCCGGGTAGAATCCTTATTTTGGGAAGCTTTTGGAGGAATTCTGTTTTGAAGTCTTAGAGTAGGTTTCTTCTAAAATCTTCTAGCTTTTGTTATTTATCTGAGTAAGTCCATGTTGATATGGAAATTATCTGGGAAATGCTCCTTAGAAGTTGTAAGACCTTTTATTTCAATGAAATATATTAAGTGTTATTTTGTATGTTCCGCTGCCAATATCTTAAAATGCATTACTCCGCTGGTCTCCCTTTGATGTAAATGTACGCTTTATACCGATATGAAAGCTTTCGAGTGACGGAGGTAGTCATTCTTAAGTTTTAATATTGCGTACGGCGGGCTGTCACGTTTAGGCTACCCGTTGGGGCGTGACAGCCTCAACCTTAATCAAATATATAGATACTGCAATAAGAAAAAGCTGTGGGGGCGTAAGCTACACTAGCTTAGTGAGTAAATACTTCCATAAAGACATATGTAACAAATCAATCAATCAAGTTAATTATTCAATCGTATGGAATGCATCAACCACATGAAAAAACAATCATATGATTAGCTAGAAATCATACGTGAATGGATCTATGCACTCCGTTTGGGGTTAGCAGATTAACGAATACTATGATATAATTGTTGAATTAATAAGCCGTTTATGGATTACAGATAACCAACTTATATCGTTTATGGATCATGATCAACCAACTCATTTATGTCGTTTATGAATCACGATCAACCAACTTTAGCCGTTTATAGATCACGGGTAACCAACAAATGCTAATGCTCCATTCCCATCATGAAGTGATTATGTCCGTATTAATTTGTCAAACCAAAATAGTCATTAATACCAATTTTGTTAAGTGATCAATCAGTTTCGCAGACAATCATTCCTATAATACTCTAAACAAGTATGAGTAAACCACCCAGTTCCGATATTCTTAATACCATTTTTCAACTCAACAATAAACATACATAATCCCCCATAATTTCTATTATGCAATTCTATTTTTATCTTTTGCCTTATGATCTAGTGCAACTATTTGCTACAATCACAAGCAAGAATGAAATTAGGAATCCTCGGGATCCAAGTCACCTATACAAAAGAAATACCCAAATGAGTATTTCAACTCATAGCTAATCCATTTTTTTTCATAAAAACTATTAAGTTTCATAATTCTCGTTATTGGTGGAAATTCCAACTTAAAATGGCCATAACTTGGTCATTTTAACTCAGAATTTCTCAAATTATATACTGATTCCTATCTAATTCGAAAGATCTATCTAATTCTAGTATAAAATCTCAATTTTGAAAAATTTTAAGCCTCGAAAAGATCCGAACAGATCTGATCAGTAACCGAATTCCCATTTTCGAAATTGTTTTTGTGAGGAATTATGATAATTCTACTATCCATGCCCAATATGCATGCAACAATAATAAATCACTATCATGAATGTTATGTCATGAGCTTCCTATATGCATATTCATGATGATATTCTATTATAAAATATTTTTGAAATCTCTGCTTTACAAGATATCATGAATACTTAACCTAGTAAGTTCAAGTTTTGTGTTCTTGACCAACCACACTTGTTTTAGAGATTTTCCTTAATAAAGTTTACCTATTCTTGCTAAAATTACTTCTTTATCATAGCTATTCCTTATGGTCTTCATTTTTCAACATAAATCCTCATTTTACACATTGTAAATAATTGTTTATATATTAGCCATTCCTAAATCCGAATTTTGTAAAAATAGTTTTTCAGTGATTTCTTTGAAAAAAAACTTGTTTGATACTTTAAAATTCAAGGCTCCATTATTCCTATCCCCTAAGGACTTCATTTCTTTAATCAAACTTCCATTTTGAGTTTGAAAAGTAGGTGTTTACATATCCTCTTTTCCTAGTTACGAATTTCATGCAACTATCTTAAGATCAAATTTTTCTATCTTGTAAATATTTCTTGTTTAGCAAATTTCTCTTAGTAGATCTACCGTTAACTTACAAAAATCATTTCCTATTGTTACATATTCCATAAGCTCTTCATTTTTCACATAAAATCATATTTTGGAGTTGGAAAATAGGTTTTTCGAAATGTAACTCATTTTCCATCCGAATTTACCAAAGTTTTGTTTTTATAAAACCAAATTTGGTCTTGAGCTATTTGGCTCATATTCATAAATATCCTAACTTCTAGAAGTAATGAAACACTCATTTACACAAGACAAGATATTTATGACAATTTACTCATCCTACACATAATAAATGCATGAGATCTATAATATCATATAAGAGAATAAATGTCTAAGAGCTAGATCGAAGTGTATGGTCATGTTAAGTGTATGAAATGAGATATTCTACTTGTGACAATGATGTAGTAGCAAGATTCCTTCATGAACTCATCACTACATGAACATATATTATGATTATGAGGAAAATACAAGCTTTAATCACAAGATCCACAACTTATGATGGCTTGATCATCATGTTCTAATGGTTTCACGTCCCTAGCATGAAGCTCATAGGGATTTATATGAATCAACACATGCATGATCTAGCCATTACAAGTTTTTATGGAAGTAAAGTTTATATCTATACCTATTGTAAACTTCGGTATTCTCAGTAGCTAGGAAACCCCGGGAGTTGGAAGCGAAACCCTAATCCGATCCAGGTTGAGTCTAGTAAGAGAAGCCTAGGAACCCTAAATCCGGATTTCCTTCGGTTTCATAATAAAAGAAATTTATAAAGTAAATGAAGTTGAATTATTGTTTTAAAGTACATTTCAAACCTTTAAAAGTTTTAAATTCGGGAATTTTTCAATTCCGAGCCTTCCCGAGCTCAATTACGGAAAAGCGTGCCCCGGACCACGGATTCAGAAAAATATTCCGGAATATTCATTAGAATCGTAATTTTATAAGGATTCCAAAAATATCAATTTCGTAATTTTCCGAGCTATAAAAATTACAGTTATAGCTTTTCCCGTGTTTTCGGAACAACCGGTAAAGTAGATGTCTTGTCTACTATTCACAAGTACAACCTACACTACACACTACCCATACCCTATTCTTACATCCTTACAACTACTCATTTCAATTTTCTTTTCCAAGAAATTTTGTCTCTTAAATTATTATCACATTTATTACATTTTAATTAACTAAATTACAAATATCAAATTTCAAACACACACACACACACTTGAAGTGGCCGGGCCCCCCCCCCCCCCCCCCCCCCTTTTTCCCTCTCAATTTAATTATTTTTACTCATTTTATTTAACTAAACCCTAATTCACTTCATATATAAACATATTTTTCTCTCTCTCTCTTCATTTCTTCTTGTTTCAATTTTACAAAGAGTAAAAACTCTCTTTTCCCCTTTGTGCCGTGAGCCTTGCCCCCCTCCCCCTCTCACAACTTCAACTTGTTTTCTTCTCTTTTCCACTTCAAGACTCCTTTGGTATGTTGATTTTAGACCTTGTTCTTCCTAGATCTTGTAATGGCAAGACTATATCTTGTGTGTTTTCTCATTTAACCCCATGATGCTCTTGCTAGGGACATGAAAACACATGAACAAGAATATCAAGCCATCACAAGACATGGATCTAATGTTTAGATGTGTTTATGTTAAGATCTCATCTTGTTCATGCATGTAAAGTAAAGATCTTGCATATATATTGTTGTTCATGCCATGAGATCCATGATTCATGCATTATATTTAGTAGATCTAAAGTTTAGACATCCACAACTTCATGTACATGTATGATCATAGAGTTATTTTTATTTCCATGCATTGATGATCATAAAAATGTAGTCTTGTATATGTATAGGATGTTAGATAGTAGATATTCATATATAGGAAGCAAGAACATTGAAAAAGGAAGGACTTTGTCAAATATGAAATGTTGAAAATTCGGATGAAATGGAAACCCTACTTAAAACCACCAAAATCACTTTTGAACTCATATTTCTAGAAAAATGAAGGGTATGTGTATAGATATCTTGAAAGAATGATTTTCATAAGTTTGATGAGTTTAGGCATGATAGGAATGTAAAACAAGTGGTGGAGTTAGAATGAAAAATATTGATGTTGATCAATAGTTAAATTCGTAACTTAGGTTCATGCCTACAAGAACACTTAGTATCTAAGTCTAAATTGGATGTTTTATAAGCTAAATGAAGTCCTTAGATAATATATATATTGGAGCTTCAATTTTTAATGCATTAGACAAGTTTTTCCATAAGAAAAATGCAAGAAAATGAAATTTCAAAAATTCGGATTTTTACAAAAAGCTTGTTTAAAGACATGTTTACCAAATGAAAAATGGGAATTTTTATGCATGAATGAAGGCCATGATTAATATAGACTTTGAGAACTTTTTTAGTTAGATAACAAGTGGATTACAAGATTAAAAGTCAAAGAAACCCTAAGGAGTGTAAAGTGGAAGAATAGCTTCTTAGAAATAACCTTTATGGAATTTTCTAACACTTAGGAGTTCATAAGAGTTTATTATACAAAATCATCATGACCATGCATATATTGAGTTCATTACATGGCATTCATGTTAGTAATTCATTCCTATACCATTCATGCATGAATCATCAACTAGGAACATTTCTTATCAAAAGCAAAACAAAATTTTCGGAATTGAGAAATGGCAGAACAGAACTGATCCCACTGTTCCGTGACTTTACTATTTTCAAAACTTGAAAATAATATTAGAAATAGATAGATCTTTCGAAGTAGATAGAGATCGATATAAAATTTGCGAAATTCCGAGTTGAAATGACCAAGTTATGGCCGTTTTAAGTCGGAACTTCCGCAAATAGCGAGAAATCCGAATTCACTAGTTTAGATGTATATGATTTAGTTACATAATGAGAATCTCATTAGGATTATTCTTGCTTGGTAGGTGATCCCGAGCAGGACGACACCCTACCTCCCGACTACTACTATTAGAAAGACCGGCGTCCAATGGCCGAGTGAGTTTTACTTCCACTCTCAATTAATGAATGTGATTGTAATGTAGTGGCACTAGTGGTATAGGCAAAGATAAAAAGAAATTGTATATGCATGATGGGGTATATGGGAATTATATATGTTGTCTACTGTTGATATGTGAAATGGAACTTAAGGAATATCGAAACCGTGTTAAGCTATTGACTGATTAGCTAGTATCTTATGATGAATGTCTGCGAATACTTGTTGGTCACTTAAAAGAATTGAACTAATGTATATTCGACTTCAATTTTAAATTGGATTCATTCATATCACGACGGGGTTGGAGCATTCGCATTGGTTGGTTTTTCGTGATCCATAAAACGAATATGTTGGTTAATCGTGATCCATAAAACGAATATGTTGGTTAATCGTGATCCATAAACGAATTTGTTGGTTAATCGTGATCCATAAAATGAATTGAATCGTGATATAAACGTATTGTTAGTTGACCGTGAGCTTAAACGGCGTCGTACCGCAGGATTCGTTAATCTGCTAACCCGGGATGGAGGGCGCAAGTCCATCCACATATGATTTCCGGTTGGTCATATGTTTGTTGATCACATTGTTTGATGCATACACTTGCTTGAATAATCACTTGCTTGAATGATTGTATTTAATTGTGTTATGGAAGTTATTACTCACTAAGCTAGTTAGCTTACGCCCCCATAGTTTTTATCTATTGCAGCACGAGTTTATATGGCTTAGGCCGAGGCAAGCCACAGCACAGGTACCGGAGATAGGAGTTTCCCTAGAAGTTTAATCATTCTTTTTGTATAGACTTCCGTTGGAAACTAAGGACTCTGGATGACTGTAATGGACTTGTTATTATTTTGCGGGGGAATGCCCCTTAGATTTTGTAAACGATAATTATGCGTTTTGATTTATTATCTATGGCTAATGAATGCCACATTAAACTGTTTAACTCCATTTGTTGAAGTATTCTATTGTCGTAAAGGAACGCTTTACATCTACTTAAGACTCCCGAAGGCTAGGGAACTCGAGAGTCTTATTAGTATGTGGTGTTGTTAGATACCCTACGACGTGACAGTTTAAGTTGGTATCAGAGCACTAGGTTATAAAGCAAGACAATAGGATTAAAAGAAACCGGACTTAGAAATCTAACTAATAGGTTAAATGGAGTTAAAAACGTTTTCTTGCTAAGTCTGATTAGGAGTATTGTATTATTGTAGGTCTCCTTGGGTGAGACCAGGGAGCGGGCCAGGAACTTCACAAAGAGAAACGATGAGACGATGGTGGAATATAGGTTGAGGTTAAGAGAGTTGTGTGAAGATTTTGCCTTAGCCAGACATCCCCGGACTATAGGGGAAATGTACAAATTGTGGAAGGATGGATTGAGATATACCAGATGGGCTGCGGTAGTGGATCGATTGAGGTATGATCCCATGGGAAGGAGAGCTGGACAAAATTGGAGACAATTTATACTCTAGAGAGGATCATGGTTGATTATGGGCGTGAGCCCATGACTAGAGAAGCTACATTTATTTTGAAGGGTGGAGGAAACCGAACCCCTCCAGATTTTAGAGTATGGATTCCCATAGGGCCTTTATATGTGTATGCCCATGATAATTTGTATGATCACCCTGACTGGAATTTAGCAGATGCATGGAATCATATCACTTGGCATGCGATTTACTTAGATATTCTCCCACCCCGAGTGATAGCTCCACCTCCAGCTATTGATATAGGCATGCAATTGAATGGGGCGCCTGTGATTGGAGAGGATGAAGAAGAAGAAGAGGAAGAGGACCCTGAGGAGGATCCTAACTGGGAAGAAAATGTAGTTCCTAGAACCCCTACCCCACCTGCCGAGCCGGAAGCTGAAGTGAATCCGGAACCCAACCCGATTGTATGGGATTTTAATCGGGAGCTGGAGATACCTGATAGTGGTAGGGTGGAACCCGAGTTTGACCCCTTGATGTGGAGGGATGTTTATGTAGAAGGTGAAAATCCCCCTGTACTTGATATGGTAGTAGCTGAGCCTGTAGCCCCCGAGCCTATGGAGATAGAAGGCATGGGTGGAGAGCCAGTGAGAGAGAATGAGATAATAGAGACTCAGGTGAGTGAGCCGGTTAGAGGTGAGGAGAACGATGTAAGCCCGAGGGAAGGGCAAGGTACTGAGGAAGAGGAGGAAAGTGAAGACCCGGAACCCTTAGTCCGACCTACTAGGAAACGGAGGATGACTACGAGGGAATACCTTAGTTTGTTCATCCGACGGGACGACGGTGGTTCTACCAGCAGAACGACCTCCTAGCTCGACCCCCGATGACTCTAGTGATGAGTAGAGACCGGGATGATAGCTAACCCATGAAGTCCAAGAGGAGTCCTGATTTTCTTATTTTGTAGTAGGCAATGCGGGATGCCAATTTGCCTTAGGATTTCAGGATAGTTAGTACTTTATTTGTTTCTTTTCCCTGTATTTGGTCATGTTTTCGGAAATAGGAAAATTGTTAGAATCGGAATTGGAACTTAGCTAGCCAAATTTTGGGAACAAAAATCTTGATGTAATATTTGTATGGCTCGCTAAAGTAATGAAAAGATCGTGTTTATTTCAAAGGAAAGGAGTTGAGAAAAGCATGCATGATAGTCACAATACATAAAGAACATTAACCGCATATAGATTGCATGAGCATTCATTCATTCACATTATTGTTATGAAATGTCAACTTGTTACTCTATGTGTGAATTCTTATATTCTCCTTGTGATTATATGAATTTATGAAACTCTGTTTCCTTCTAAATTGATTTCTGAATTTTCGCAATTTTCAAAACCTTGTTAACAAACCTAGTCCTTTTTGGAATCTGAAACCTCCTAAGAATACTAAAAATTCATTAAATAATGTGTAAACAGACGGAACCGACGAATTCGGAATCGGGAACAAGGGTCTAACTCGAACGAGCCGATCAGCCGGCTATGCCACCACCTAACCCCCAAGGGGCTGCACCCCAAAATCAACAGGGTGATGTGCTAAATGCGATTGGACAATTGGCCAATCTTCTGAACACCTTCATCAAAATCAGAATCCAGTTCAGAACCCCACCCTGGGCAAAGTGCTCGGGATTCGGCCCCACATCCCCCACCCGCAGATCATCGGGAAATGACTGCAGAGGCACCGGCTCCACAAGAGGAGCATTCCTATAATGTGCCGTTGCCGCCACCCCCGCCATACAGGAGACCCCACCGAAGCTCCTTACCGGACTTTATTAAGAGCAACCGGTATTTTGATGGGGCATTCGGCAAACCGGATGAAGCCGAGGACTGGTTGGCTCAAGTTGAGCGTTCTTTTGCTGCATACGAGATTCCACCTTACCTGCAGTTGGAATATGGAACATATATGCTGAGGTACAATGCGCGGGTCTGGTGGGACTCCAAGAGAAGAAACCTGACTGCCCGGCCACTTGGGAAACCTTTCGCCGGGAATTTCTGAACAATTATTTTCCCTCCAGCTTGAGGGTGAAATATAGTGCTGATTTCCTCCATGTAAAGCAAAAGGGGAGGACAGTAGAGCAATATGAAACCGAGTTCGTTCACTTGCTGCAGTATGCCCCTGAGTCTTTCAGGGATAGTGAAGAATTAAAGAAGCAGGTATTTCTGGGAGGCTTAGATGAGGAACTGCGGATCAAGTTGGAAGAGTTTGGAGTCAGGACATATCCTGAAATGGTAGAGAAGGCCCGGGTGATTGAAGGGGCCAGAAAAAGGAAGTACCAGGAGCCTGAAAAGAGGGTATTTGGAAGAGGCCATTCGACGCCTCGAGTTCAGGATTCAAAGGAAAGAGGTACAGACCTACCAAGGATTCAAGGATGAGTCCAGCAGCAAACCGACCCAGTTCAAGGCCAATGTCACATGTTGGAAATGTAAGGGAGCACACGCTCCTAGGCAGTGCCAGTTGCTGAAAAACAAATGCTATTTCTGTGGCGACGCTGGCCACATGGTCTACACGTGCCCAAAGAAGCTGGCTGTGACTTGCTTTATTTGCAAGGAGAAGGGACATCTAGCCTCTGAATGTTCCCAGCGGAAAAGCGTGGCCGCTCGACCCTATGGAGCTCCAAGTAATACCAACCCTATGAGGTCGGGTAACAAAAGTGGGAGCCGAGCAGCTTCAGCAATGCATGGGATGAGGTTATATAACTTCGAAGGCCAGTGGATGGTCGAGGAAGATGAGGAGGAGGATGTAGAATTGGCAGCTTTGGATCAAAGCGAAGGCGCTGATAGCGGCCTGGTGACAGGTTAGTAACAGAAACCCTCTCTAGCTGAAATTTAAGTTACAAATTTAAATTGTTGCCTGAATGAAATTGAATATGATATGGGAAAGCTGGAAGTAGGAACCCTGTGTAGATAACCTTAAGGATGTTGTAGGGATCAATTGTGATGGATATTTGTTGACCTCAGGACACATACGGGTGAATGGCGTGGAAGCTTACGTTTTATTTGACACGGGAGCGACTCATTCGTTCGTCACCAATAGTTTGGCTAACCAATTGGGATTACCTATAGCCACAACTACGGTTAGTCTACGGATTAAGACCCCCACAGGAAGTGTTGTATCAACCCGACAATTGGTGAAGGATTGTCCGTTGGAAGTTCATGGACACAACTCCAAAAGTGATTTGATAATGTTGGAGATGAATAAATACGAAGTTATCCTCGGAATGAGTTGGCTAAGCAAGGTAAAAGCGATAGTGGATTGCCAAAAGAAAACAGTGAGTTTCTATGATCAATTGGGAGAAAAAGTAGAATTTGTGGGAGAAACCCTAGTTCCGAGAAGGTTTGGTGTAAACTCGTTTGAGCTAATGATGGAGGATGAAGAGATAATACCGATTGAAGGTGTCTTAGATGAAGAGGGAACCCGTGAGGAAAAGGATATACCGGTAGTGAATGAGTATTTGGATGTGTTTCCTGAGATCCTACCGGGATTACCACCAAAAAGAGAAATTGATTTTGAGATCGTTTTGGCTCCAAACAGAACCGAATATCCAAAGCACCATACCGGATGGCACCGGCTGAGTTGAAAGAGTTAAAGACACAGTTGCAAGAACTTCTGGATCAAAAGTTTATAAGACCGAGTGTATCGCCATGGGGCGCACCCGTTTTGTTTGTAAAGAAGAAGGATGGATCGATGAGATTGTGTATCGACTATCGGGAGTTGAATAAAGTGACTGTCAAGAATCGGTATCCCTTGCCAAGAATTGATGATTTGTTTGATCAATTGCAAGGGGCTTGTGTGTTCTCACGCATTGATTTGCGTTCGGGATATCATCAATTGAGGATTAGGCCTGAGGATGTACCCAAGACGGCTTTTCGTACCCGTTATGGGCACTACGAGTTCCTGGTAATGTCGTTTGGACTGACTAATGCACCAGCTGCATTTATGGATCTGATGAACAGAGTCTATAAGCCACTTTTGGATAAATGTGTGATAGTCTTCATAGACGACATACTCATATATTCGAAGACCAGGGAACAACACGAGGAACATCTTCGTTTAGCATTGCAAACCTTACGGGATAATAAGCTGTACGCCAAGCTGTCCAAGTGTGACTTTTGGTTAGACAGGATATCATTTCTTGGACACGTAGTAACCGGTGATGGGATATCAGTTGACCCCGAAAAGATCAAGGCTGTAGTGGATTGGAAACCACCGCAAACAGTTACCGAAGTAAGGAGTTTCTTGGGATTAGCTGGCTACTATCGCAAGTTTGTGAAGGATTTCTCTAAGATAGCCAAGCCACTGACTCAGTTAACTCAAAAGAATGAGAAATTCGTTTGGACGGACAAGAGGGAACAGAACTTTCAGGAATTGAAGCGACGATTGGTTTCGGCACCGATTCTAGTTTTACCAGACCCAGAAAAGCCCTACACGGTACATAGTGACGCCTCAAGGAATGGCCTTGGATGCGTCCTGATGCAAGAGGGAAGGTTATTGCATATGCTTCTCGGCAATTGAGACCGCATGAACAGAATTACCCTACGCATGATTTGGAGCTAGCTGCCGTTGTCTTCGCTTTGAAGTTATGGAGACATTATCTGTATGGACAAAGGTGTGAGATATATACAGATCATAAGAGTCTTAAATACCTGTTCACCCAGAAGGAGCTAAACATGAGACAAAGGAGGTGGCTAGAATTAATAAAGGATTATGATCTGGGAATAAATTACTGTCCAGGGAAAGTGAATGCAGTCGCGGATGCCCTAAGTCGGAAAAATCACGGGGAAGTAGCCGCCTTGATCACAAGTCAAAAAGATTTGATTAAGGAATTTGAGAAGCTAAGGATTGAGTTCATAGACCAAAGCGCTGAGTTGAGATATCCAATCTGGTACTGGAACCGACCCTCATAGAGAGGATCAAAGAAGCCCAAAGGTATGACGAGGTGATACAAAAGATAAAAAGGGAAGTCCAGGTAGGAAAGTACCTTGACTTTGCCATAGATGATGAGGACGTGGTCAGAATGAAGGGGAGACTGTGTGTGCCAGAGGATGAGGAGTTGAGGAAGGAAATAATGAGTGAGCTCATAACTCCGGATATACCATGCATCCGGGAGGCACCAAAATGTATCAAGATTTGAAAAGCCGCTATTGGTGGAATGGCATGAAGCGAGATGTGGCAGATTTGTATGAAGTGTCCAGTATGCCAACAGGTGAAAGTAGAGCACCAGAGACCGGCGGATTGCTAAAGCCCTTACCCATTCCGAATGGAAGTGGGATCAGATATCCATGGATTTTGTGTGTGGTTTTCCCAAGACTCCATCTGGTTGTGATGCAATATGGGTGATAGTGGACCGATTGACTAAGTCGGCGCATTTCTTACCCATAAATATGACCTACTCAATGGAAAGATTAGCCAAGATCTATATCAGAGAGATCGTAAGATTACATGGCATACCTGCAGGGATTATCTCCGATAGAGACCCGAGATTCGTGTCCAAGTTTTGGACAAGCTTGCAAAAGAGCTTGGGCACCAAATTGCACTTTAGCACGGCTTATCACCCTCAGACCGATGGACAGTCTGAGCGGACGATCCAAACCCTAGAAGACATGCTGAGAGCGTGTGCCTTGGAATTCAAAGGGAATTGGGATAGCCATGTACACCTAATCGAGTTTGCCTACAATAACAGCTATCACTCCACCATCCAGATGCCACCGTATGAAGCTTTGTATGGACGGCGTTGTAGATCCCCTTTGTTTTGGGATGAAGTGGAAAAGGTAGCAATTGGGCCGGAATTGGTACAAGAAGCCGCGGATAAAGTGAGGTTGATTCAGCGGAAAATGAAAGAAGCTCAGGACCGGCAAAAGAGCTGGGCAGATTTGAAAAAGAGAACTTGAGTTTAAGGTGGGTGATCACGTGTACCTAAAATAAACCATTAAAAGTATTAAGAGGATGCGTACACAAGGAAAGTTAAGCCCAAGATACATTGGACCTTTTGAAATATTGGAAAGAGTTGAGGATATGGCGTATCGGCTAGCCCTGCCACCAAATTTGTCTGGGATCCATAATGTATTCCATGTGTCAGTGTTGAGGTGGTATGTTGCCGACCCGGAAAGGATTCTGGAGTTGGAACCAATTCAGCTAAAGGGGAACCTAACATATGAGGAACACCCAGTGAAGATATTGGATAAGAAAACTCAAAGGCTACGAAGCAAAGACATCCACTATGTTAAAGTGTTATGGAGGAATCATGCCTTTGAGGAAGCAACCTGGGAAACTGAAGAGGAAATCCGGAGGAAGTACCTCGAGATATTTGAAAGACAAGGTACGTCAGTTCCGTTTTGAGGAAAAAACTTTATTTAAGGTGGGAAGGTTGTAAACCCCGGTATTCTCAGTAGCTAGGAAACCCCGGGAGTTGGAAGCGAAACCCTAATCCGATCCAGGTTGAGTTTAGTGAGAGAAGCCTAGGAACCCTAAATCCGGCTTTCCTTCGGTTTCATAATAAAAGAAATTTTATAAAGTAAATGAAGTTGAATTATTGTTTTAAAGTACATTTTAAACCTTTGAAAGTTTTAAATTCGGGAATTTTTCAATTCCGAGCCTTCCCGAGCTCAATTACGGAAAAGCGTGCCCCGGACCACGGATTCAGAAAAATATTCCGGAATATTCATTAGAACCGTAATTTTATAAGGATTCCAAAAATATCAATTTCGTAATTTTCCGAGCTATAAAAATTACAGTTATAGCTTTTCCCGTGTTTTCGGAACAACCGGTAAAGTAGATGTCTTGTCTACTATTCACAAGTACAACCTACACTACACACTACCCATACCCTATTCTTACATCCTTACAACTACTCATTTCAATTTTCTTTTCCAAGAAATTTGTCTCTTAAATAATTATCACATTTATTACATTTTAATTTACTAAATTACAAATATCAAAATTTCAAACACACACACACCACATGAAGTGGCCGGGCCCCCCCCCCCCCCCCCCCCCCCTTTGTTCCCTCTCAATTAATTATTTTTACTACATTTATTAACTAAACCCTAATTCACTTAATAATAAACATATTTTCTCTCTCTCACTTCATTCTTCTTGTTTTAATTTTACAAGTAAAAACTCTCTCTTTTACCCCCTTTGTGCCGTGAGCCTTGCCCCCTCCCCTCTCACAACTTCAACTTGTTTTCTTCTCTTTTCCACTCAAGACTCCTTTGGTATGTTTTTTTAGACCTTGTTCTTCCTAGATCTTGTAATGGCAAGACTATATCTTGTGTTTTTCTTATTTAACCCCCCATGAAGCTCTTGCTAGGGACAAGAAAACACATGAACAAGAATATCAAGCCATCACAAGACATGGATCTAATGTTTAGATGTATGTTAAGATCTCATCTTGTTCATGCATGTAAAGTAAAG